>JAPFFP010033941.1:0-15450 GCA_026153255.1 Solanum medicagineum | reverse complement strand
TTATATGTAGCATATGACATGTGGATATTCACACAAGACAATATGACAATGAAAAGAGTACATTACACAAATGATGCTATGCGTATGAAATGGAACAACTCATCATCATCATCATCATCATCATCATTCCCAGTAGAATCCCACAAGATGAAATGGAACAACTCATGAACTTTATTTTGTAGTAGGAACTCATGTAACTTGGTGTCAAAGTATCTATGCAGGTCTGAAGGTAACTATGTATGGAATTATGTGAACATATAAAAGAGTGGAGACATGGTTAATAGTTATGTTGGAGTTGGCAAGTGCCTTAATGTAGTAACAAGATATCTATGTTTCATGCCAAGTGATATGAAATCAAGTAACCTTACATACCTCATCGTCGGACCTTGTTACTATCTCAATATAACCTTCCCTTCCTCCAAATACTTATCTACAACCTAGTTCAGTTAGGGCGGACCGGCACCCGTTGCCGATAAGGCCCGGGAGAACCAACCTATACCTATGCGCTTCCTGTACATATTACGAGGGATTCCTATGTTTGACATGCCTTTCAAAAGATAAACAATGACGACAAGCCAAAAGGAAATGCATATGACTAGGTCGTTGGGCCTTGGTGTCTAAAGTACGAGACATGACTATACTTTGCTTTACATAGCCTACAAAGCCTCTAAATAAAGAAGAACATCTAATAAGGGTAAACTATACAATACAAACATGTAAGTTCTAGACATGCACAAAGCCCCGAAGCAACCTGGAGCTTGGTAACAACAGCTGAATGTCCTGTACTCCTACTGGGGAGACCTACTAGCACCTATACCTGCAGCATGAAATGTAGGTCCCCCGTAAGGGACGTCAGTACGAGATAATGTACTAAGTATGTAAGGTTACTTGATTTCGTAACACTTGGCATGAAATATAGATCTCTCGTTGCTACATTAAGGAACTTGCCAACTCCAACACAACTATTAACCATGTCTCCAATCTTTTACATGTTCATATGATTCCATACATAGTCACCTTCAAATCTGCATATATGCTAGGATACCAAGTTGAGTTCCTGTTACAAAATAAAGTTCACAAGTTCCACTCCATACGCATTTCATCATTTGTGTGATGTACTCTTTTCATTGTCATATTGTCTTATGTGATCATCCACATGTCATATGCTACATATACTATCCTATAGCTCCAATATTATGGCCACCAAAAGAATCATCTCAAAGGTAATTGAAAGATACAATATACAATTTTGATAGGTGGTAGCCCGAGGGTTAGTGATAGCACCTAGCCAGGGACGATCCTATCAACGGAGGGATAGCCCGAGGGGTTGAGTATAACCTAGCCAGGGACGAACCCGATGCAGTATCACCACTGATCAATTGGTCATTTGTTTTACAGCTGTGCACAGATTATACAGTAAAGGTAAAGTAATATAAAGAACATAAAATACATGATTCCACAGTATAACCAAAGGTGGTCCACAAACTTACACCGGTGCATGGGTTCATTGGAGTTATTACTTTACATACAGTATATCCTGCCTTACATACTCAGTACATTATCTCGTACTGACGTCCCTTATGGGGGACCTGCATTTCATGTTGCAGGTACATGTGCTAGTAGGTCTCCCCAATAGGAGTACAAGACATTCAACTGCTGTTACCAAGCTCCAGGTTGCTTCGGGCCTTTGTGCATGTCTAGAACTTACATGTTTGTATTGTATAGTTTGTTGAGGCGCGGCCTGTCCCGACCCTTATTAGATGTTCTTCTTTATTTAGAGACTTTGTAAGCTATGTAAAGCAAAGTGTAGTCATGTCTCGTACTTTAGACACCACGGCCCTAATGGACTTATCATATGCATTTCCTTTTGGCATGTTGTCATTGTTTATCTTCTGAAAGGAATTTCAAACATAGGAATCCCTTATAATATGTACAGGAAGCGCATAGGTGTAGGTTGGTTCTCCCGAGCCTTATCGGCAATGGGTGCCAGTCCGCCCTAACGGGACTTGGGGCGTGATAATAAGCTTCATAATCAGCATGCATAACAATAAACAATAGGCATGATATAGCAATATGACATGTATGATCAATGCATAAGTAAAACATGCTTAAGTAACTCATGCTCATATAGGATATCATATGTAGAAGAGACCAAACTAGATTTCCAAGGTATGAACACCTTGGTGGATTAGTGATGTTCCCACCCCATCACTTAGGTGGATGAGTACTAACCCTCATCTAGGTTGATGATGATGCCACCCCACCACCCTGGTGGATGAGTACTAACCCTCACCTAGGTTGATGAGTACTAACCCCCATCTAGGTTAGTGATGTTGCCACCCCATCACTTAGGTGTATGAGTACTAACCCTTATCTAGGTTATTCGGGTGCTAGACCGCCCAGATTGGGCATGGTCTATGCAACACTTTATATAGGATTCATCATAGGCTCTAATGCAATACTTCATATAGGAATAATCATGTACATAAGCTCATCTCATCATCATAACATCATTCATATCATATCTTATGCTTTGGACTTTCAATCCCTCAAGAAACCTTGCCGGACATTTTATCAAACACCTTGGGGGTGTGTAATAGGGGTAAAAGACCATGCAATTTAGAGATGAAATCATGCAAGAAAATTGTAAATCCATCAATCAACACCTTGAGATACCTCCAAAACATTCACATCAAAACCCCTCATCAAATCCAACATTAGATCTAAGATTTGAAGCTCAAGACATGCTAAAACTACCATACCTTCATGAACTAAAATCACTGTGTAGTAAATTTCTCAATATATAAAACCCACATGTAAAATCAACTATAAATCATGCAATATTAGTAAAAAGAAGACTTAGGCACTTTGGGTGAAAGGACCCAATGGTTCAACACCATATACCTTGATTTAGGAGAACCCTTGAAGAAGATTGGAGATGGAGACTTGATGCTTGAGTGAGATCCTTGAAGAAATCCCTAAGATTGGTCTTGAGTTTGGGACTTGAATTTAGGGTGAAATATGAGTTTGAGTGTTTGAGTAAATATTGGAAAATATTTAGGATGATATGAGGGTAAAATAAGACTAAGTATATGTATTTTTAAGTGTGGGAACCCTTAGGCCCAAGACTTACAAGTCTTGGACCGAAAAAATTAAGGCAAGCACAAAACTACCTAGGGGCGCGTCGCGGAGGTAAGGCAGAATTGCCACTGGAAATTGCATTTTCTGCACAAATGAGTTCCACAAAAATGGGCATAAATCCTTCATCTGAACTCGAATGTGGTGAAACCAAGTGTATTGGAAAGCTAATTCAAAGGGTTTTAAGTTGATAGGTCATGTGCCACCTAATTCTTTGTGTGCTAAAAGATATGCCCCTTCAAAGTTGACTCTCCTAAATAGCGTTCTTTGTGATTTTTGAATTTTGATATGGTTGCTCTAAAATTCAAGCTAGACCCATTTTCCACTCAATTTGACTCCCTAAACAAAAATATGAAGTTGAATTTTCAAAATAACGAATCGATTTTTAGATATATGAAAATTTCGATTCCGGGTACTTTCGAGGCACATTCTCGGGCACTTTTTAGGGTCGTTACAAAGAGCAAAATATTAGCAATTATAATTTTTCAAGGTGTGAATTCCAGAGAGGAATCCGCAACCCTCTCGCGATGTGCCACTATGTAAAAAGAGGCCTGTTTTTTTTAATATGGTCCAATAGTTCTAAGTCTTTGGCCTAAGTGTTTCCAAACGTGTTTTTACCTATACTTAGCCAAATTTCACCCTCATATCATCCTAACCATTTTCCAATACTCACTCAAATACTTAGTCATATTTTCACTCCCCAAACTCAAGCTCCAAACCATCATCCCAAGCTAAGGTTCTCCTTGAAGGTTCTTCTTCAAGCTTCAAGTCTCCATCTCCAATATTCACCAAGTTCATCTCTAAGCTAAGGTATATGGGTTTTACTTCTTGGTTTCCTTTTACCCATGATACCCAAGCCTCCTTTTACTCAAATTTCATGATTTAAAGTTGATTTACAAATGAGTCTTGCTTATTATGAAATTCACTGCACACTTTGTTAAAGATAGGTAAAGTTGTGACTGTTTTGCTATGTTTTGAGCTATAAATCTTTGATCTATTGTAAGACTTGATGAGAAGATTTTATGTATATTGCTTGAGGGTACTGCAATGTGTTGATTGATGATTTTATGATGGATTTTCTTGCATGATTTACCCTGATTTTAGAGCGATCGAATCATAATTTCAAATTCCAAAATGCAAATTCTAGTGAGCTGTACGCGCCCCTGGCGTGACATGGACAAGGTGCGCAGGTGTGTTATTTTTGCCCAGTGTTGTTGAGTCAATACAAGAACATTGGGTCTTGGGCCTAAACCTTTGTGAAAGTACCTATACTTAGCCATATTTCACCTTCATCATACAAGACATTCCCCAATACTCTCTCAAACACTTATATAAATATTTCACCCAAAATTCAAGTGCCAAAACTCATTCCGGATCTTAAGGATTTTATTCAAGCTTCAAGTCTCCATTTTCAATCTTCATCAAGGAATTCTCCAAAGCTAAGGTATGTGGGTTTCAACCATTGGGTCCTTTCACCCATGGTGCCGAAGCTTCCTTTTTACATAAATCTCATATTTCTAAGTTGATTTACTTATGGGTCTTACTTACTATGAATTAGACTATGAACAATGTTGGGGTTTCTCAAAAGTGTGGCTGTTTAAGCATGTTTTGAGCTATGAATATTAGATCTATCTTGAGATTTGATAAAGGGTCTTGATATATACTACATGAAGATATTACCAAGTATTGGTGGGCGGTTTTACATTAAGTTTGCTTGTATGATTTCACTATTGAATAGCATAGTTTTATACTAGCATTACACGCCTATCAAGTGTTTGATAAAATGTCCGAATTATGTTGCTTTAGTTGTTGAAGGCCTAATGCATGGCATATGAGTTAAGCGACTTTATGATGATGAAAAGATGGTATACATGTGTTGATTTCATGAGAGGTATCTATTATGTTGTGAGTTGACCATAGCCAATTGAGGTGTTATGCCTCAGTCACCTCGGATGGGGGTGGTAAGCCATCAACCAATTGAGGGTTTGGTACCTCAATCACTTCTGGTGGAGGGTGGTCATGTCCGTTAACCAATTGAGGGGTTAGTACCTCAATCACTTCTGATGGACGGTGGTCATGTCCGTCAACCAATTGAGGGGTAGGTACCTCAATCATTACTAAGGGGTGGTTTACCATGGATTCCATGTACCAAGTTGCTTGGTCTATGATGATGGTCTCCTACTACTCATGTAATATGTTCTATGTAAGCATGTTTTACTTCAAGCATCACTCATGGATGGCATATTGCTACATGCTCATTATTGCCTAAATATCCATTTTGATTATGTTGCCTATCTCTTGTTGCATTGCATCCTATATACTTAGTACATTTAAACATACTAACTCATACTCTATACCTACATGATGTCACCATGTAGGAATTGTAGCTCCACTTGATCATCCTCCTCCTTCACGTGGCTAGTATGATTATTCTCAAGCAAGTTGGTGAGTCCTCAAATCCAAGGACATGTTTATCTTGATTATGCTATGTTTTAATTCTTTTTACATTGGCTACTTATGTCACTCGGTTGCTTGCCTTGGCCACCGCTAAGTTCTATGTTTAGAGGTGTTGTTGGACGAGTTATAGAATAATACTATGATCCTAGACTCTCTTTGAATCTTTGATATTTTTTGATATGAAAGATGTCCCTTGGCGTCGTGTTCCCTTATTTCTACTCTTTCATTGTTATTTAATTGCTTCCGCGACTAAGGATGTGTAATGATATGTTAAGAGGCTTGATTGGGGTACCTTAGGGTTCCCCATTCGTCATGCCACATCTAGGACCTAGGCTTGGGTTGTGACAATGGTGATATCATGTAGGCATAGAGTATGCATTAGTACCTTTGAATGTACTAAGTATGCAGAGTGCAATGCAACAAAGATATAAGCCAATATATTCAAAATGCATAATCATAAGCAATGGGTATACAATCTTAACATGACATGCATGATCAATGCTTGTAATATAACAAGCTTGTAAAATATTCAACTTGCATAATACATAACACATGTGTGGGAAGAGACCTTAACCGACATAGACCAAGCGAGCTACTACTTGGGATCTAAGGCATGTCACCCCTTTGGTAAGGTGATCGAGGCATGTCATCCCCTCAACAAGGTGATAGAGGCATGTCAACCCCTCATTTAGGTGTGGGTCTACTTGCCATGGTAAACCATACAATGAATAATCTGAGGTATGTCACTCCCTCGACAAGGTATGGTATAGCTAGATGGATCCACTAGTATAGCAAGGGTAATAGTCATAATCCTATGGTGGCACATAGTTTAGAGACTAAAGACTTTATATAAGGACCCGTTGAGTCAAATCCCCATCTTAAGACTCAATCGATGCTAAGTCAAATCCCATGGAATACTTGAAATAATCATAACTTTAATAACTTGTAAGAGACATGATAACATGACATGAGTAGCTCTTAAACATGTTTGACCTCTACTAGTGAGCCTAACTTGAACATGATAATAGATCATAATCATACATGACCCCTTGCTTTAACTGGCTCATAAGAGGTAAATTCTTGAAATAGGGCTAAACTTGAAATTTGCAACGACATAGATACTTTTAATGAATTCAATACATGATTCAAAGCCCTTATTCATCATGAAGTCACTTGACTTGCAAATCATGCAATAGATCATCAATAACTTGAGAATTCTTAACATGTCATTTTATCAAACACATGGTGGGTTCATGATACTTGATCAAAATCATGCAATTCAAGAGTAAAACAAGATGAGTAAACTCAATGCAAATCAACCCACCAATATGGTAGTAAAATCCTCATGTAGAGTACTTTGAAATCCATCACAAAAGCTCATAATAGTTCATAGTTTCATAGTCTAAAACATGCATAGTCTCAATATACAAAGTCAATTCATGGAATAAGCTTGAAATAGACATTCATGCATAATCAATCAATACTTCATAAAACTACAACATTATTTATGTTTATATTTTATAATAAGAGATATCCATAGGTAATACAACTCAAAAACATGAAATTTTCATAAAAAGAGAAGGTTGGACTCCATGGGTGAAAGGACCCATGGATGAAGACCAACATACCTTAAACTTTGAATTCCTTGAAATGAACTTGAAGTAGATTTAGAGCTTGAATGAGTCCTTCAGTCCCAAACTTGAGCTTGAAATCCTTAGAGTTGAATGAGAGAATTGATAGAGTCTTAGAGAGGTTTTAGAGAGGGTTTTGTAAGTTATACAGTTGAAAAATAGCTAAAAATGGGTGATTTCACGTTTAAGTGGGCATGATAGCCCCAATTCCCTGGGGAGAAATAAGAAAACCAAGGAAAATGTTACACTAGTCGGTACCCCTAGTGCGACGCGAACCAAATACGGACTTCAAAATACTCAGTGGCGTGCCCTGGACGCAGACAACCACAGAAAATTGTATAATTAGCAAAAAGTATTTTTCGCTATGGGTCTTCTAAAATCTAGGTTATACCCATTTCCCGCTCAATTTTGCCCCTCGATCAAGAATATGAATTCGGATTTTTGAAATGACGCGCGAATTTTGAGATATATGAATATTACGATTATGGGGTATTCCGAAGCTCATGAGTGGTGTATCAATATCTGCCCCCTGGGAACATTTGTCCCCAAATGTCAAAGAAACATGCATAAGAGAAGTAATTATGAAGATTTCAACTCGAAATGAATGCAACAAAGTCATTTAAACATCATTTTCAAAAATCTCAACATGAATGTCAAAAAACACCATAAACTTTGTTACCACAAACATGAATGCGTGAAAAATGAATTGAGGGTTGAAACTTAAGACTTGAAATCATAAATGGGACTTAAGTTATTACCTTTCGCTTGAGTAGAGTGGAAGAGATATGGGTATCGCTTTTTCATGTTCGCCTCAGTTTCCCATGTGACACTTTCAACTTGTTCATTCCTCCAAAGGACCTTGACGGAAGCTACATCTTTGTTTCTCAACCTCTTCACTTGTGTATCCAAAATTCCCACCAGGACCTCCTCATAGGTCAAATTATCTTCCAACACACCCACAACCTCTAAGGGCACTATAACACTTGGGTCATGCACACACGTTCTCAAGATAGACACATGGAAGATCGGATGAACCATATTCATCTCCATAGGCAACTCCAATTCATATGCAACCTTACAAACTTTCCTCAAAACTCTATAAGGATCCACAAACCATGGTCTTAATTTCACTTTCTTACCAAATAGGACAACACCCTTCATGGGTGAGACATTCAAGTAAACCCAATCACCAACCCTAAACTCAAGATCTCTTCTTCTCACATCAGAGTATTTTGTTTACTTTGGGCTGTCTTCAACCTCTACCTTATCAATCTCACCTTCTCCAAGGCGTCCATAACCAAATTGGGCCTAACAAAGACATCTCCGCCACATCAAATCATCCAACCAGGAATCTACAATGTCTATCATAAAAAGATTCAAAGGGGGCCTAGCAATGCTTGAGTGGTAGCTATTGTTGTAAGAAAACTCAATAAGTGGAAGATGTTCATTCCAACCACCCTTAAACTCTAAAATACAAGCTCTAAGCATATCTCCACGAGGTTGTATAGTCCTTTCAACTTGACCATCTTTTTGAGGATGAAAAGCCGTGCCAAGCTTGACGTTGATACCAAGACCTCTTTGGAATGACCTCCAAAAATGAGAAGTGAATTGAGTGCCACGACCTGAACTGATAGACAAGGGCACCTCATGCAATCTAACCAACTCATGAATATTTAACTTTGCATAGTCTTTGGTACCATAAGTGGTTTTGACTGGTAGAAAGTGAGCCGACTTTGTCATTCTATCAACAACAACCCAAATAGAGTCAAAGTTTCTCCTAGTCTTAGGCAACCCAACCACAAAATCCATGTTTATCTCTTCCCTCTTTCTAGTAGGAATTTCTATGTCTTGGGCTACGCCATCCGACCTTTGATGTTCGGCCTTTACTAATTGTTGACAATTGTGATATCTGGATATGAACTTGGTAATATCCCTCTTCATACCACCCCACGAATACACCTCCCTCAAGTCTCTATACATCTTTATGGAACCGGGGTGAATAGAATAAGATGAATTATGGGCCTCCTTTAAAATCAAATCTCTAAAGTCATTATCATTAGGCACACATAACCTACCTTGGTACCTAAGGGCACCATTGAAACGACCCCAATAAGTTCTTGAAAATGTGCCTCGGAAGTGGCCAGAATCGTAATTTCCATATATCTCAAATCCATGTGTGATATCAAAAATCCAATTTCATATTCTTGTTCAGGGGATCAAATTGAGTGGAGACCGGGTCTAACCCCGATTTAAGAGCAACAATATCAAAATTTGGAAATTGCAAAATGCGATTTCCAGAGAGGTTTTTGCGCTCCTGGTGCGATGCACCAAGGGCGTGCCCTAGTGCTTTTTGTTGTCAATTTTTTGACTTCGGTCCAAGACTTTTGAGTCTTGGGCCTAAGTGTTCCCATCTGTGAAAATACCTATACTTAGCCTTATTTCACCCTCATATCAACCAAGACATTCTCCAATACTCATTGAAACACTTGAGCCAAATAGTTTACTCCCAAATTCAAGTCTCAAAACTCATTCGGATCTTAAGGTCCTCATTCAAGCTTCAAGTCTCCATCTACAATCTTCATCAAGTTCATCTCCAAAACTAGGGTATGTAGATTTCTTTCATAGGTTCCTTTCACCCATGATACCCAAGTTTCATTTTACTCTAAATTGCATGATCTAAGATCAAATGTAAGATTTGATGAAGAGTTTTGATGTATATTGCTTGAGGGTATTACCAAGTGTCTATTGATGGTTTTACATTAGATTTTCTAGCACGACAATACTCTTGAATTGCATGGTTTTATCCTAGCACTCCACAACCACCAAGTGCTTGATAGATGTTCGATTATGGATTCTTGAGGAATTGAAGTTCCAATGTATGTCTTATGAGCTGAATGACTTTATGAAGATGAAATGAAGGTTTATATATGATGAAAGGAATGTATGTATATGATGATGAACTTTATAGTTTTGGGGATGACCAAGCCTCACTTGGGAGGTTGTAGGCCCGAGTAACCTTATTGAGGGTTTTGTACCTCGATCGCCTTGCTCGGGAGGTGGCAGGCCCATGCAATCTTGTTGGGGGCTTTTACACATCAACCTTATTAGGAGTTTCTACCCTTCAACCTTGTTAGGGGGTTCGTACTCCATGAACCTTGTTGGGGGGTTTGTACTCCATCAACCTCAAAAGGGGTTCGTACCTCCTACACCTCTCCAAGGAGCTAGTAGGCCTTGGATTGCACTAATAATGGTCGCTCCTTACACATGTACTATGTTCTACATAAGCATGATTTTACTTCAAGTATCATTCATACATGCCATCTTGCTATTATGCTATCTATTGAGTACTATTATGCATTTTGTTTGTGATATCTACCTATTGTTGCATTGCATCTTACATAGTTAGTACATTTAAGTGTACAAACCTATACTCTATGCCTACATGATGTCACCATGTAGGAACCGAATCACCGCTTGATCATCCTCCCCCTCCATATGGCTAGTATGATTGTCTCTCAAGCTTGTTGGTGAGTCCTCCATTCTAGGGATGTTGCTTATAATCTCTTGGTATGTACTAAGCCTATGTTTCTTTTTTTTATGTGTTAACTAGGAGGGTGAGTCCGGTTTCTTGTCATGGCCCCCGCTCTTATCTATGTTGTAGTGGTGTTGTTGGACATGTTATGTATCTATGCTATGAGCCTTGACTCTATTGTTCTTGTTGTCTGAGATATGAAAGTGTTCCCCTAGCCCCGGTTTCCCCAATTTATTATCAATTAATGCTTGTTTTATAGCTTCCGCGACTGTGTAATGATGATCCAAGAGGCTTGCTTGGGGTCCCTTCGGGTTCCCCTTGCGCCGTGTCATGTCTAGGCCCTAGGCTTGGGTTGTAACAAACTTGGTATCAGAACACTAGGTTGTTAGACCCTTGGAGTCCAACACATCGTGTTAATTAGAGTCTTGTTCATGGTTGTGTTGTGCACTATAATTATGAGCTAGAGGCTATGAGGTGTTTAGGAAATGTTTCCCTTCTTCTTACTCTATGTCGTGCTATAGATGTTGAAGTAAGGTTTTTCCCCATAGTTGCCCTTTTCTATGCTAGATCATGCATAACACAAGAGGGAGAAGAGCCTGCACACCCGAGGAGAAACTAGCTAATGGAGAGCATCAAGTTGTGGCTAATCAAGCCAACCAAGGGGACCAAGCCTCTCACTTTGCTTGCACAAGTTTTGGCTAATCTAGCCAACCAAGGGGCCCAAGCCCCTCATGCTCCTACACCGGCATCTCGGGTGAGAGATGTCATAAGAATGAATCCCTCGGAATTCCACAGGTCAAAGGTGAGTGAGGACTCTCAAGAGTTCATTAATCAGGTCTACAAGATTTTCTCTATCATGGGTGTGAGGTCAGAGGATAAAGCGGAGTTGGCGGCCTACCAACTCAAAGGGTCTCACAACCCAAGTCTAGGGCCTAGACGTGACACGGAGTAAGAGGAACCGGAATGGACCCCAAGCAAGCCTCATAAAGCATCATTACACATCCCTTGTCACAGAAGCAATAAATCAAGCATCAAAGATAAAAGAGTGGGGAAAATGGGGCTAAGGGAAAAGCTTGCACAATAACATGGTCAAAAGATAAGAGTTAAACTCATATTATAGATACTTAACATGTCCAACAAATTCCTCTAATACATAGATAAGAGCAGGGTCCAAGACAAAGTAACCGGGCTCACCCTTATAGTCAAAAGAAACAATAAAGATAAATGTCTCAATACATAATAGAAGAAACATAGATAAGATCCCTAAAGTGGAGGACTCACCAACTAGTTTGAATAGCACCGAACTAGCCATGTGGAGGAGGATGATCAACTTGGGAACCGGTTCCTACATGGTGACATCATACAGGCATCGAGTATACAAGATGCAATGCAACAATATATAGGCATCACAATCAAAATGCATAATGTTAATTAATAGGCATAATATACAATATGACATGTATGATCAACGCTTAAGTAAAACATGCTTATGTAACTCATGCTCATATAGGTTATTATATGTGTAGAAGAGACCAAGCTAGCTGTTAAAGGTATAAACCCCTTACATGGTTGATATTAATCACACCTTACCAACACGGTGACGAAGTATAAACCCCTCGCATGGTTGATGAGTATAAACCCCCAACATGGTTATCCGGGCTTTTGTCCCCCCGGATTGGGTATGGTCTAATGCAACACTTTATATAGAGTATATGATATAAATAAGCTCATTTCAACATCATAATATCATTTATATCATATCTCATGCTTTGGACCTATAATTCCTCAAGAAACCACATCCAGACATTTTATTAAACACTTTGAGGGTGTGTAATGCTAGTATAAAACCATGAAATATAGGAATGAAATCATGCAAGAAAATCCATTGTAAAACCATCAATCAACACCTTGCAACACCCTCAAGACATATACATCAAAATCCCTTCTCAAATCTTACAATAGATCAAATATTTATAGCTCAAAACATAGTAAAATAGTCACAACTTTACATAACTTTAACATAGTTTATAGTGAATTTCATAATTATCAACACCTATTTGTACATCAACTTTAAATCATGCAATTTATGTAAGAGGAGGCTTGGGTATCATGGGTGAAAGAAACCTATGAATGAAACCCACATACCTTAGCTTAATGAACTTGGTGAAGATTGGAGATGGAGACTTGAAGCTTGAAGAAGAACCTTGAAGGAGAACCTTAGTTTGGAATGAGGGGTTGGGACTTGAGTTTAGGGAGTGAAAATATGACTAAGTGTTTGAGTGTGTATTGGGAAATGTTTAGGGGTAGTATGAGAATAAAATATGACTAAGTATAGATAAAAACATGTATGGGAGCTTTTAGGCCCAAGACCGAAGCTTAAAAGCGGTGTTCCAAAATACACATGGGTGCGTCGCGAGGGGGACGCAAAAACCCTTCTGGAAAATGCACTTTGGAATTTCATAATTGCTAAATCGTTGCTCTTAAATTAGGTTTAGACCCTTTTGTCCTAATTTGGACCCCCTGAAAAGGAATCCAAAGTCGTATAATCAAAATAATGAACAGATTTTGAGATATATGAAAATTAAAATTCCAGGCATTCTGAGGCACATTTTTGGGGACTTTTTGGGGTCGTTACAATATCTCCGCACTAGGAACATTCGTCCCTGAATGTAAAAGAGACGTACAAGACAAGAGTGATCATCAACAAATCAGTCCCAACAGAATGTAAAACACCATTTTCAAAATCTCAATATAAGCAAAATCATCATGAGTTTACCAACTTAAACGTGAATGCATATGAATGACTTAGGGGCTGAAATATGGGACTTGAAATCACATTGGTGACTTAGGAATAGTACCTTAGGCTTGAGTGGAGTGGAGAAATAAGGATACCACTTTTGCATGTCCACTTCGGCCTCTCATGTAGCACTTTCAACTTGTTGGTTGCTCCAGAGGACCTTAACGGATGCCACCTCTTTGTTCCTCAATCTCCTTACTTGCCTATCCAAAATTTGAACCAGAACCTCCTCATAAGTCAAGTTATCCTCAACAACATCCACAACATCAAGAGGCACATTGGCATTAGGATCACAAACACATTTTCTCAACATAGAGACATGGAACACAGGGTGAACCAAATTCATTTCTCTAGGCAACTTCAACTCATAAGCTACCTTGCTAACCCTCTCTATCACCTCATAAGGACCAATATACCTTGGACGCAACTTCCCCTTTTTACTGAAATAGACCACACCTTTCATTGGAGAAACCTTCAAATAGACCCAATCACCCACTTGGAATTCTAGGTCTTTCTTTCTTACATCGGCATAAGATTTTTGAAGACTTTGGGCTGTCCTCAACCTCTCCCTAATCATCTTAACCTTCTCAAGAGCCTCCATAACCAGATCCAGTCCCAATAAAGCCACTTCTCTAACCTCAAGCCGACCAACTGGAGATCTACAACGTCTCCCATCAAGAGCCTCAAAAGGAGCTATACCAATACTCGAGTGATAGCTATTGTTGTATGCGAATTCAATCAAAGGAAGATGGTCCTCCCAACTACCCCTCAACTCCAATACACATTCCCTAAGCATATCCTCAAGTGTTTTAATGGTTCTTTTGGCTTGGCCATCCGTTTGAGGGTGGAAGACCTTAGTAAGGTGAACTTTTGTATCAAGACCCCTTTGAAAAGACCTCCAAAAGTGTGAAGTGAATTGTGAACTGTGATCCGATATGATGGACAAAGGAACACTATGCAACCTCACTAACTCATGGAGGTACAAACATGCATACTCTTTAGCCCCATATGTGGTCTTAACTGGTAGAAAGTGAGCCAATTTCATCATCTTATCAACCACGACCCAAATGGAATCAAAACCTTTTCTAGTCTTGGGCAACCTAACCACAAAATCCATATTAATCACCCCCCACTTCCAAGTGGGAATCTCTATGTCTTGGGTTAGGTCACCAGGCCTTTGATGTTCGGCTTTAACTTGTTAACAACTATGGTAACTGGAAACAAATTTGGCAATGTCCCTCTTCATGCCTCCCCACCAATACACATCCCTTAAGTCTCTATACATTTTGGTGGAACCGAGGTGAATAGAATAAGAAGAATTATGGGACTCGTCAAGGAGTTTCTCCCTCAAACCATGAACACAAGGAACACACAACCTACCTTATTACCTAAGGGCACTATCTCCCCCTTAGAAGAAAAACTCTACTTTGACCTCTTTCACCAAGGCCTTCAATTCAAGCAAGGAGGAGTCAAGATCTTGTTTTTCTATCACCTCATCAACCAAAGAAGACTTAGACCCATTAACAACAACCACACCATCACCCACCTCTTCCAACCTAACCCCTAATCTAGCAAATCTATGCACCTCCCTAGCCATTTCCCTATCACCACCATCAACATGAGCTAGGCTACCCATGGACACCCGACTCAGAGCATCCGCCACCACATTTGCCTTACTCGGATGATAATGCACCCTTATGTCATAATCTTTGAGAAGTTCTAGCCACCTTCTTTGTATCAAATTGAGATCTTTTCGAGTGAAGACTGTCACACCCCATGCCCCGTTAGGGTGGACTGGCACCCGTTGCCGATAAGGCTCGGGAGAACCAACCTATACTATACGTTTACTATGCTTGTCACATGGGATTTATACCTCTAGCATGCCTTAAAATAGA
>JAPFFP010033930.1:0-15452 GCA_026153255.1 Solanum medicagineum | reverse complement strand
GCCCATTAACACGAGATTCAAGCACTTTCAAGAATTGACGCTAATTTGACCAAACCATAACATGATTCATTTACATATCATTAGTACATGTAAAATATGGGGTGTTACATACACACCCTCTAAGTATTTTATAAAATGTGCGGTCATGGCTTGTTGAGGAATTGAGGGTCCTATGCATATCTTATGAGTTGAATGACTATATGATGATGAAATGATGATGAAGGATGATGAAATAATGATGGAATGAATGTATGTATATGGTATTCTCTATGTAGTTCTGGAATGTTACCATGCTCTACATAGGGGTTGCACATCGCTTAACCTTGTTAGAGGTTCGTATCAATTATCCTTGTTGAGCGTTTGTACCCATCAACCTATTGTAGGGTTTATACTCCAGCACCAAAGGATGTAGGATATGACGATCCACCAACCTATCGGGGTTTCGTACTCTGGGACCACGGGTAGTAGGGTGCGATGATCCACGAACCTATTGACGGGCTTGTTACCTCAATCACCAAGGGTGGTAGGGTATGATGATCCACCAATAGTTTAATGGTCTCTTCTCACACATATGTTATGTTCTATATAAGCATATTTTACTTCAAGTATCATTTATAAATGTCATATTGTTAGTATGCTATTCATTGCTTATAATTATACATTTTGCCTATGTTGTCTATCTCTTGTAGCTTTGAACCCTACATACTTAGTACATTCAAACATACTAATAATGCATAATCTATGCCTACATGAAGTCGTCATGTAGGAATCGGAGGACCGCTTGATCATCCTCCTCCTCCACGTGGCTAGTTCGATTGTCTTATAAGCTTATTAGTGAGTCCTCCATTTCGGGGAAGTGGCTTATGATCTCTGGCTATGTATTAAGACTAACTTTCTTTTGGTTGTGTATAGGCTATAAGGGTGAGTCCGGTTGCTTATCTTGGCCCCCGCTCTTATCTATGTAGTAGAGGTGTTGTTGGTCATGTTATGTATCTATGCTATGAGTCTTGACTCTCTTGTTTCTTGATGTTATGATATGAAGGTTTATCCTTAGTCCCAATTCCCTTATTTATGTTTATTTTTCATTGTCATTTTAATTGCTTCCATGACCAAGGATGTGTAATGATATGCTATGAGGATTGTTTGGGGTTCCTTCGGGTTCCCCATTCTCTGGTCATGTCTAGGCCATAGGCTTGGGTCATGACGAAGATGGTATCAGAACACTAGGTTATTAGATCCTCGGAGTCCAACACACCGCATTGATTAGATTCCTATTCATGCTTGTGTTATGCACCACAACTATGAGTAGGAGGCTATGAGATGTTTTAGGAATTGTTTCCTTTCTTCATGTTCTAAATCTTACTATAAAGTTGAAGTAAGCTTTCCTTCCCTAATGCTTGTTCTTTTCTATACTATATCACGCCTAACATGAGAGGGAGACAAGCCCGCACACCTGAGGAGTAACTGGCCAATGGAGAGCTTAGGGATGCTCTCACCTTGCTTGCAAAAGTGGTGGCTAATCCAGCCAATGAAGGGGCCCAAGACCCTTGTTCTCCTACACCAGCCTCTCAAGTAAGACACTTCATGGGAATGACTCCCCTTCAATTTCATTGGTCAAAGGTGAGTGAGGACCCTAAAGAATTCATTGATGAGGTTTACAAGATTTTTTCTATTATGGGTGTGAGGCTAGAGGATAAGGTGGAGTTGGTGGCTTACCAACTAAAAGGGGTCGCACAAATATGGTACAACCAATGGAACAAGGAGAAGGGAGTCAACTATGTGGTGCTTGGGAGGATTTCAAGGTGGTCTTCCTTAACCGATTCTTCTCCCTTGAACTTAGGGAAGCTAAGTTGGTGGAATTTTTGAATTTGAGATAAGGATCCATGAGTGTGAGGGAGTATGCCCTCAAGTTCAACCAACTTTCAAAATATTCTCCACATTTGGTGGCTGACTCACGATCTAGCATGAACAAGTTTTTGTTGGGTGTGTCCTACTTGGTTAGTGAGGAGTGCCGGTCCACCATGTTGATTAGCGACATGGACTTATCACATTTGATGACCTATGCCGAGCAAATGGAAGGTGAGAAATTGAGGAAGAGGAGGGGTCATGAGGCTAAGAGAGCCCGTTTCGAGGGTAAGTTCCAAAAGGGTGGACGAATCCACTAAGGCTAAGGGTCTTCTCATGTTTCTAATAGGGGATTTGCTAATGACTTCCCAAGAACCCAAGGTGTTGGTGTTGTTGTTCCTAATGAAGTGTGTCTAAGGTGTGTAAGTTTTATAAGGGCCCATACTTGAGAGATACTAATGCATGCTTTGGATGTGGGGAAGTGGGTTGCAGAAAGGTGTTTTTCCCTCGAAATTGCAACAAAGGCAAAGAGGTTCGTCGACAAGGTGCTAATGCGGTTTGTTTGGGGAGAGGTATCCAACAAGATGGTGCCCCAAGGAAAAATTGATTTTATGCTTTGCATGGGAGGCAAGGGGTAGATGAGGTCCCCAATGTCGTTACCGGGTATGTTGAGAATCTTTGACTTTGATGTGTATCCATTGGTTGATTCGGGGGCCACTCTTTCTTTGGTTACCCATTTGTTGCCAAAAAGTTCCATGTTAACCCCGAGTTGTTGCACGAGTCATATGAGGTGTCTACTCCTATTAGTGTATATATTGTTGCTAGAAAAGCTTATAGAAGTTTTCCTATTGGCATCTTGCATAAAATATTGCCTTGTGATCTTATTGAGTTAGATATTGTTGATTTTTATATTATTCGTGGGATGGGTTGGTTGTATGAATACTATGCTTCTATTGATTTTAGAACTCATAGAGTCAAATTTCAATTCCCAAATGAACCCCTCCTTGAGTGGGAGAGTCAAGATATGGTGGTCAAGAGAAGATTCATCTCTTGAACTAAAGCCCATTAGTTGATCTCTAAGGGGTATCTTTATCATCTTATGAGGGTTAGGGATGTTGAGTATAAAGTCCGTCTCATAGAGTCAGTTCTGGTTGTAAATGCATTTCTTGATGTCTTCCCAAATGACCTTCCTCGTGTTCCTCCCAAAAGTGAAATATATTTTTGCATAGACCTCCTTCCCAATACTTATTTCTATTCCCCCTTACTGTATGGCTCCAGTGGAATTGAAGGAGTTGCAGGAGCAATTGGGGGACTTGTTGGAGAAGGAGGCCTAGACAATCACCTTAGGGTGTAACGATGTTGTTTGTGAAAAAGAAGGATGGGTCCCTTAGGATGTGTATTTACTACCGATAACTCAGTGGGGTCACCATCAAGAGTAGGTATCCTCTTCCAAGGATTAATGATTTATTGGACCAATTGCAAGGGGCTACCCATTTCTCTAAGATTGATCTTCGGTCCGGGTATCATCAAGTGAAGGTGAGGGGGTGTGATAGTCCAAAGACGGCCTTACGGCTAGATATGGGCATTATGAGCTTATTGTGATGTCTTTTGGGTTGATTAAAGCACCAACCATCTTCATGGACCTTATGAATAGGGTCTTCAAACCATACCTTGATACTTTTGTTGTGGTATTCATTGATGATATTTTGATCTATTCTTGTGGTGAGGAGGAGCATAAGGCTCATTTGAGGGTTGTGTTGCAAAGATTGAGAGAGTAGAAATTGTATGCTAAATATGAAAAGTGTGAATTTTGGTTGAGGGAGGTTGCCTTCCTAGGACATGTGGTTTTTGGGGATGGTATTAAGGAGGATCCTAAGAAGACCGATGTGATTAGAAATTGGCCTAGACCATTGACCCTATCAGACATTAGGAGCTTCTTGGGATTAGGAGGCTATTATCGGAGGTTTGTGAATGGGTTCTCTTCTATTGCTTCCCCTATGACAAATTTGATTCAAATGAAGGCTAAGTTTGTGTGGACCGATGAATGTGAGACGAGCTTCCAAACCTTAAAAGATAAACTTGTGTCCGCTCCTATATTTTCACTACTGGATGGGCTTGAGGGATTTGTGGTCTATTGTGATGCTTCTAGTGTTGGTTTGGGTTGTGTGCTAATAAAAAATGGTACGGTGGTAGCCTATGCTTCTAGGCAACTCAAAGTTCATGAAAAGAACTACCCTACTCATGATCTTGAATTGGCTGCCGTAGTATTTGGTTTGAAAATTTGGCAACATTATTTGTATGGGTGCATGTTGATGTTTTCAATGATCATAAGAGCCTCCAATATATCATCACTCAAAAAGATCTCAAATTTAGATAAAGAAGGTGGCTAGAACTTCTTAAAGATTATGATATGAGAGTGCATTATCTTCAGAGTCAGGCAAATATGGTGGCGGGTTCCTTGAGTAGGGTGTCCATGGGTAGGCTAGCTCATGTGGATGGTGGTGAGGAGGAGATGGCTAGGGAAGTACAGTGGTTGGCTAGATTGGGGTTTAGATTGGAGGTGGTTGGTAGTGGTGTTGTTGTTGTTGTGGATGGTTCTAGGTCTTCTTTGGCTGATGAGGTGATGGCAAAACAAGATCTTGATCCTTTCTTGGTAAAATTGAAGGCCTTGGTAAAAGAGGGCAAGGTGGAGGTTTTCTCTCAAGGGAAGATGGTGCCTTTAGGTACCAATGTAGGTCGTGTGTATCGTGTGTTTATGTCTTAATCGAAAAGATCCTTGATGAGGCCCGTAACTCTTCTTATTCTATCCACCTTGGTTCCACCAAAATGTATAGAGACTTGAGAGAGGTGTATTGGTGGTGAGAAATGAAAAGGGTTATTGCCAAATTTGTTTCTGGTTGTCATAGTTATCAATAAGTCAAAACTGAACATCAAAGGCCAGGAGGCCTAACCCAAGATATAGAGATTCCTACATGGAGGTGGGAGGTGATTAATATGGATTTTGTGGTTGGGTTGCCCAAGACTAGAAAAGGTTTTGACTCCATTCGGGTTGTGGTTGATAGGATGACGAAATCAGCTCATTTTCTACCGGTTAAGACTACATATAGGGCTGAAGAGTATGATTTGTTGTACATCCATGACTTGGTGAGATTGCATGGGGTTCCTTTATCCATCATATCGGATCGTAGAGCTCCATTTACTTCATAGTTTGGAGATCTTTCAAAAGGGGTCTTAGTACTAGAGTTAAGCTTTCTACAGCCTTCCATCCTCAAACGTATAGACAAGCCGAAAGGACCATCCAAACCCTTGAATATATGCATAGAGCTTGTGTGTTAGAGCTTAAAGGTAGTTGGGATGATCACCTTCTGTTGATTGAGTTTGCTTACAACAATAGCTATCATTCTAGCATCGGTATGGCTCCTTTTGAGGCTTTCTATGGTAGACATTGTAGATCACCAGTGGGTGATTTGAGGTTGGTGAGGTGGCCTTGTTAGGACCATATAATGTTATGGAAGCTCTTGAAAAGGTTAGGATGATTAGAGAAAGGTTGAAGATGGCCCAAAGTCTCCAAAAGTCCTATGCCGATGTGAGGAAAAGTGATCTTGAATTCCAAGTTGGTGATTGGATTTATTTGAAGGTGTCAACCATGAAGGGTGTGGTCCATTTTTGTAAGAAGGGAAAGTGGAGCTCAAGATATGTGGGTCCTTATAAGGTGATGATAAGGGTTGGCAAGGTAGCTTATGAGTTGGAATTTCCAAGAGAAATGGATTTGGTTCATCCGATATTACATGTGTCTATGTTGAGGAAATGTGTGGATGATCCGAATGCTATTGTGGCTCTTGATGTTGTGGTTATGATTGAAGACAATTTGACATATGAATAGATTCCTGTCCAGATTTTGGATAGGCAAGTGAAGAGGTTGAGAAACAAAGAGGTGGCTTCCGTTAAGGTCCTTTGGAGAAATCAACAAGTGGAAAGTGCTACTTGGGAGGCCGAAACAGACATGCAAAAGCAATATCCTTACCTTTTCCACTCCACGCAAGCCTAAGGTATTGATCTTAGTCCGTTATATGATCTCAAGTCTGAAGTTCATCCTTCATGTCATTGCATATGTTCATGTTTAAATTGACAAGTACTTCATAATTTTACACTTATGATGAGATTTTTGAAATGATGTTTAAGTGCATTGTTGCATCTTTATGTGGGATGAAATTGTCATGTTTGTGTATCTCATATACGTCTCTTTGACCTCTAGGGATGAATGTAACAACCCCAAAAAGTGCCCGAAAATGTGCCTCGAAAGTGCCTGAAATCGTAACTTCCATATATCTCAAAGTCTGTGTGCGATATAAAAAATCTGACTTCATATTCTTGTTCAAGGGGTCAAATTGAGTGGGGAATAGGTCTAACCTCAATTTTAGAGCAACAATATCAAAATTCGAAATTCCCAAAAATGCAATTTCTAGTGTTCTTTCCACATCTCTTCCGCGACGCGCACTGGTATGTTTTTCTATGCAAATTTTTGACTTTCAAGTCTTGGGCCTAAGTGTTCACAAACGTGAAAGTACCTATACTCAACATTTTTCACCCTCATATCACTCTAAACATTCCCCAATACTCATTCAAGCACTTAGCCAAATATTTTACTCCTAAACTCAAGTCTCCAAACCATTTCTGGATTCTTAAGGATTTCACTTAAGCTTCAAGTCTCTATCTTCAATCTTCATCAAGTTCATCTCCAAGCTAAGTATGTGGGTTTATTTCATGAGTTCCTTATACCCATGATGCCCAAGTCTCCTTTTACCCTAATTTGCATGATTTAAAGATGATTTACTCATGGGTCTTATTTATTTTGAAAATCATTGCACACTATGTTGGGGTTTATGAAATTGTGACTGTTTTGCTATGTTTTGAGCTATGAAACCAAGGTCTATTGTAAGATTTGATGAAGCTTTCTATTGTATATTGCTTAAGGGTGTTACCAACTATCTATTGAAGAATTTACATTGAATTTTCTAGCATTATTGCACTCTTGAATTGCATGGTTTTACACTAGCACTACATACCCTCTAAGTGTTTGATAAAATATCTGGTTATGGATTCTTGAGGAATTCAAGGTCCTATGCATATCTTATGAGTTGAATGACTATGTGATGAGGATGAAATGATGATGGAATGAATGTACGTACATGGTATTCTCTATGTAGTGTTCGAATGTGAACATGCCCTACTCGGGGGTTGTGCATCGGGTAACCTTTTTGGGGGTTCGTACCCATCAACTTATAGGGGGTTTGTACCCATCAACCTATCGGGAGGTTTGCACTACGGATCCACGGGTTGTAGGGTGCGACAATCACCAACCTATTGATAGGGTTTGTACCTCAATCACTAAGGATAGTAGGGTGTGACTATCCACCAATAGTTTAACGGTCTCATCTCACACATATGTTATGTTCTATATAAGCATATTTTACTTCAAGTATCATTCATACATGTCATATTGTTAGTATGCTATTCATTGTATATGATCATGCATTTTGCTTATCTTGCCTATCTCTTGTTGCATTGCATCCTAAATACTTAGTATATTCAAAAGTACTAACGCATACTCTATGCCTACATGATGTCACCATGTAGGAACCGGAGCATTGCTTTATAATCGTCCTCTTCCACGTGGCTAGTTCGATTGTCCTACAAGCTTATTGGTGAGTCCGCCATTTCGGGGACGTGGTTTATAATCTCTGGCTATGTATTAAGACTACCTTTCTTTTGATTATGTATCGACTAAGAGGATGAGCCCGGTTGGTTTTCTTGGCCCCCGCTTTTATTTATGTAGTAGAGGTGTTGTTGGACATGTTATGTATCTATGTTATGAGTATTGACTCTCTTGTTTCTTGATTTTATGATATGAAGGCTTATCCTTAGTCCCAATTCGCTTGTTTATGTCCATTTCTTATTGTCATTTTAATTGCTGCCGCATCCAAGGATGTGTAATGATATACTATGAGGCTTGTTTGGAGTTCCTTCGAGTTCCCTATTTGCCGGTCATATCTAGGCCCTAGGCTTGGGTCGTGACAGTTCATGTATACATATGCCATGAATGATGAGATAATAGTATGGGAAATAGTGATTCATACTTAAAACAACATTAATAGATGAAATGAAAGTAAAACCATGAAGAAATTCACAATCAAAGCATACTTGAGATTACCCATGCCTAAATCAAATATTTAAAAGGACATGCATACTCATACCTTCATAATATCAATGAACTTCAAATAATAGGGCTTAAATCACTTTAAAAAAATTAATAAAATATAACCCATATGTTAATTAATTCAAAAACACTAATTTAAAAGGCCCATATTCAAAGTAAGCTTGAAATTCATAAATTAAGAAGTTAGAAATCCTTTGGGGTTTTCATGATTGAAAGGGATCATGAATAAATCCTATATACCTTACCTTATATAACTTAGAAGTATCAAGAAGAAATTGACTGGAGAATAAGACTCATCCTTGAGCTCCAAGTTGAATCTCTAATGGAATACTTGAGAGGAGTTTTTAGAAAAGAGAATTTGAATATAAAAAGTGTATTGAATGAATTTAAATAAGGATGGAGGAGTATAGGTATTTTCAAGGTTTAGGATTAGTTAGAAAGTCACAAATAATTCTTAGAAATCACCAAAATTACGATAAAGTCATTAATGAAACTAACTTTAAAAGGTTGCTAATTGGCTCGTGAAAGAGCACCACGGCCTGTGAAAAGGACCATAGACTGTACAAGGATCCATGGAAAGGGTCCCCAGACACTTAGTGGAATTTTAGACTAAGGTTATTTCCGGTGATAATTTCATGATCCATTGAAAGGTGCACTGACCGTATAACTGTCCATACAAATGATGTAAGTTTTAAGACGGGAATTTTATACTTTAGAATCATATTTTAGGTTAACGGCTTCATAAAACACCTCATGATAGCTTAAGGTGAGTTCCATGACCCTACCACGGCTAGTGGTGGCTTGCACGACCCGTACAAGGGCTCTATGGTGGCTTCCTTGGCGAAATATCTTGGCTTTAAGGCTGTGGCACCTTCCAAGGGCCTCTTCCATGGTCAGCGGTTAGGAACACAGCTTGTGGGAGCTTCCTTGGAGGGCCACCAACCCTTGAATCCTTCATTAAGACATAAAATCCATACACAAGCATTCTACATGGGTCACACATGAAACGCCTTGAAAAGTCCTTCAAAAATGCCCATAATTGTAATTCTCATATATATCAACATATGTGCGTGATATCGAAAATCCAACTTCATATTCTCGATCGGGGGGAGAAATTGAGTGGGAAATGAGTATAACTTGGATTTTAGATGACCCGTAGCAAAAAATAATTTTTGTTAATTTACAATTTCAAGAGAGCATCCGCGCCCTGGCAGCGACGCGCTAGGGGTGCAGATCAGTGTTAATTCTTCCTTCGCGTTTGGCCCGTATCACGGACCAGACGCAGACTGGTGTAATGTTTTCCTTGATTTTTCTATTTCGGCCAAGGGCATTGAGGTCGTAGCCCCACACCCACTTAAGCGTGAAATCACCTATACTTAGCCAACTTTCAACTATATGTCACTCAAGACCTTCTCAAAAACCTCTCCAAGACTTAACCAAATATCTCATAGAAAATTCAAGGATATCAAGCTTAACTTGGAAATCAAGGATTCACTTCAAGCTCATCTTAAGAAAACCCAAGTTTGAGGTATGTGGGTTTCATCGATTGGGTCCTTTCACCCATGGAGCTCAATCTTTCTTTTCATGAAAATTGCATGATTTCAAGTTGTATTACTTATGGGTATCTCTTATTATGAATTATGAGCATAAATTATGTTGGGGTTTTATGAAATATTGATTGATTATGCATGACTATCCATTTCAAGCTTATACCATGATTTGATTGTAGATATTGAGACTATGCCTATTTTGAGTTAGGAAACTATGATCTATTATGCGCTTTTGTGATGGGTTTCAAGGTACCCTACATGAGGGTTTTACTACATGGTGGTGGGTTGATTTGCATTATGTTTTCTCATCTTATTTCACTTTCGAATTGCATGATTTTTAACTAGTATCATGAACCTACCAAGTATTTGATAAAATGTCAGGCCAAGAATTCTCAAGCTATTGATGATCTATTACATGATTTACAAGTCAAGTGACTCTATGATAATTAAAGGCTTTCAAGCATGTATTGCATTCATGAAAAGTATCTATGATTTTACAAGTATCAAGTTAAGCCCTATTTTTATAATTTTTACCTCTTGTGAGACATTTCATGTTAAAGCAAGGGTTCATGTATTATTATTATCTACTTTCAGGTTCAAGTTAGGCTAACCATTGGAGGTTAAGCATGTTTTCGAGCTACTCAAGCCATATTCTTACAAGCTATTCATGTTATGATTAAAGTGTGATTATTTGAAGTACTTCATGGGATTAAGCTTAGCACCGATGGATAAGATGTCAGCGTGGACTATCTTCAAGGGTCCATACTTCTTTCTTCAAACTATGTGCCAACATAGGATTATACATTACCCTTGCTATTCTAGTGGATCCATATAGTGCACTTTATCATAAAATCCTTTCTGAAATGGGTCATGTTCTCGTAGGGATGGTTACTTCATACTAAATGGACCATGTTCCCATAAGGTGAAGTAAGGTTTACCTTTGCAAGTAAACCACCTCTTTACAAATGAGGAACAATCATCAGGATTCCAAGTTTTAGGTCGCTTGGTGTTACACAGGTCGGTTAAGGTATCTTCCCACATACTTATGCTTCATATATTTTACAAGATGAATGATTTACAAGCATGTTTTTATGAAGATAATTGATCATGCATTGCCATATTAAGATTATGCATTTTGACTATATTGGCTTATGTCTTATTGCATTGCACCCCACATACTTAGTGCATTCAAACATACTAACGTATACTCTGTGCCTACATGATATTACCATGTAGGGACCAGAGCAGCTTTTAATCATCCTCCACGTGGCTATTGATATTTCAAATATAAGCTTTGGTGAGTCCTCAAGTTCGAGGACACTATCTACATTACTCTTGCTATTGAGACTTCTTTATGTTGAACACTTATTATTGTGAGGGTGAGCCCGAAAAGTGTCTTGGCCCCCGCTCCATTCCATGTCAGAGATGTTGTTTGATATTATGATGTACTTATGCTTCACCTTGACCCTTTTATGCTTTAATGATTATTAAAAACTCCCCTTAGTACCACTTCCTTTTTTGTTTAATCATATCTCTTGTTGTTATTTATGTTGCTTTCGCGACTAAGGATGTGTGATTGATATGCTAAGAGGCTTGTTAGGGTTCTTTCGGGTTCCCATTCGCAGTGTCACATCTAGGCCCGGCTTGGGTCATGACAACACACCTCTGGAAACTTGATTTAAGAATCAATAAAGTCTCACAGATGTTGGTCCTGACACCCTGAGGGATGAAATTTTTGTAAGTCTAGAAGGTTTGTACAAATAAGATCTTTGATCCATAAGTGTCATTACGGACTGTACTATGTGCCTGTAGTTCAATGGTGCAATTCTAATAGCCAAATTTCCCAGCCATATATAGTAAGAATGGTGAATATGAACCATAATTCTTTGTACAGCCTATAGAATGAGTTATGGTATGGAATAATGAGATGAAATATTTTACAAGTCCGGAGGCCCTTTTACGAGGGGTAAGCACGACCTATAAAAGGAACTATAAAAGAGGTCTCGTATATGGAGGTTCAAAGATTATTTTTAGAAATCAATTTTCATCAGGAAAAAACACAAGTGTTATGAAGTGTAGTTCATTCTATGACTCGTAGATGCCCTTCGTGGATGAGTCCGATAGTAACTTAAAGAACGGCCTTTTAGTCATATTTGATTTGTTAGACTCCTAAACTACGCCATTTTGTCTGATGCAATCGAATTAACCATCTTAAACTTATTAAAGCATATTATTAGTCACATTCTAATTCATTCATCTCAAATCTACCCCTATAATTCTACGTTTTCTCTCTAGCATGGATTCCATTAAAGCTTAGAGATTCAAGCTTGGTCATGAGTTTTGAAGGTCATTTCACCTCAATTCCAAGGTTTCTTACTTGAGGTATATAGAGCTTCATTAATGGATTAATTTTATCCATGGAGCCAAATTCTACTCACTTTTCTTCAAGTTAAAGTATGATTTTTTAAAGGATTTTCATGAGTTGATTTGAAAAATTAGATTATGATTATTACATGATTAATTTACTTAATTATGCATCAATTATAATGAATTATATAAATTTTATGATTTTTAATTGATTTTGAGTAGTTTAAAGTATGTGTTGATTAAGGCTTTTTGAATTTATTGGTTCCTTTACTAATAATCCAAATTGTTCTCAATTGAATTGATTCGACATTATTTTCATGAAATTTTATGATTTTAACTTCAATTTTTCATGAATCCATATTATGACCTAATTTCCTATGATAAAGCTATGATTTTTATGAATATGATCTTAAGCATAAATGTATGTTATGATGATGATGAGGGTGACCTAAGACCCTAAATGTTTATGGTATGATGATAAGATAGGGAGTATACCTACACTCTATTAAAGCATGTAGATGGCTTATTCTATTGACATGAAGTATTTCATTTGAAAGTTATGAAGGTATGATTTAGATGAACTATGAAATATGATGCTATATATATATTGCATGATTGTGTATTCCGTTGGTTTTGAACTTAGTAGCTAATGAGATCAACTGAGGGGGACTATCCCTAAGAGTCATTATATAAATCCTTAAGATTCATAATTATGTGCTATCATAGGATTATGTTATGTGCCTATATGGTATTATGTTAGTGAATCCACAAGCGTGCATGTTACTCATCATGATAGGGTAGAACCTATAGAATGAGGTATGGTCTACCTTGGCAAGTAGGCTACTCCTTCTCCGATGTAGAGGCAACATTAGGATTCCATGTAATAGTCAGCATGGTCTTATTATTGGTTATTATCCTATTCCCACATATATATGTATGTTAGGATATGAAATCTTTTAAATGCTTCCATTTATGATTTTTAAACATGCATTGATCATACATATCTTGTCCTTATTATTTTACGATGATATGCATATTGTTCTTATGATTATGATGTTTCTTTGATGCATGACATACCTACATAATTATTACATTCCATCTAGTAATGCATACTCTTTTCCTACATGATCTAACCATGTAGGGATGAGTGCCGACGAGACTATCTCGAATATTTGTTGCTAGAGTTGGCCCATCATTTTGGAGATTGTTGGTGAGCTCTCATGCATCAAAGACAAGACTCTATTGTAATGAGCCGACCTAGGGACCCAGTCATCACCTAACGAATGAGATATCTAGACTTAGTAACTTTGTAATTGCATCTTTCTTAACTTTTAGGCCTACGTGGATCTACTAGCCTGGCCTATAAGGCTCCTATGTGGCACATAGTTAAGGGCATCGAGATTTGGCTACGAGGGATCATGTCTCTACTAATGGGATGAGTCCCAATATCTAGTCTTATCGGTGCTAAAGTCATCCCACATCAATTCTCTTTAGAAGAAAAACTTACTCTTAGAATCATAAGTAGCAATCATAGGAGTAGCTCAAACTTAAAAGTATTTCTAAAAAATCTTTTAGGGCAATTATAATTATACATATATCTTTGGTAAACTTTAACTTTGAAGATCTTTATAAATTCCCATTTCATAGTTGTAATTCATACTGATATTCGTTAAAAGATAAGGTGTGCTTATTTAATGCATGGAACAATCATAAATCGCATAATGTTAAGAAATTTCTTTAAAAGGGAACATCGAGTCACTCAGCCTTAATCATATCAAAACCTATTTTAGCATCAACTTCACACTTTGAAATGTATGTACGTTTACTTAACAAAATAGTCACTATGCTTTAGAAATATCATATAGTAGCCTAGGAACCCATAAAATCATCATAAGCATGCACTAAAATTTAGGAACTTAAAGAAAAGGAAAAATGCATAATAGGGAAATTTATGGGTGAAAGGATACCCATAGGTCAACTCACATACATGAGATACTAGAGAGAATCAAATTGATGTCTTGAGGAAGGATCTTGGGAAACCCTAGTCTTGTTCTTGCCTATCCGTAAGAGCTCCTTTGCCTAAGATATTTAAGGGTGTGGAATGAAAGTAATTAGGGCTTTTAGGCTGATGTTTGTCCCTCTCCCATCCCTAAAATGACATGGTTTTGAAATAAATTTAATAGGAATTACCAAGCTGACCCTCATTTAAAGCTGTCAAAAGCCATCTATGAGTCCTCGACTATGAGTCCAGATTGACTTATTGGCTGTAAACTATTTCTTCTGATGGCTCACTTGAGAATCCTGAAATATGATTTTTGCTAAATTGGAAATCATGAAAAATAGGATGAGTTGTATTATTTTCTACGAGCCATGGTTAGACGCATAGAATCCTTCCACATATAGCAAAACTTTCACCTTGGTCCATGAAATCTTATGCGGGCCATACCCTATTCTGTTGCTTATGTGATAAATCATAGATTACCTTCCTAAAATCTTCAAATTTCCTTTATGTTACATACTCATCTTACAAACCTATCTATAAGTCGCAGAACATCCCACGACCCATAGACTCTCTCATGAACCAGGTTCTTAGTCGTTTTTCAGACCAACTTTTCTGCATAGGCTCCTAAACTGGGGGTCATTACAATATTACCCCTTGGGAACATTCGTCCCTGAATTTACTTAAGGCAAGCTTTACAAAGTAAACTAGCAACTAATAATTCAGTATGCATGCAAAAATGCAATTCAAAATCATTTCTCAAAAATTTCGGACTTCACACTTTTGATATGCCTCAAAATAGTTCATAAACAACAAAATCAATGCATACATCTTGACAACCCTAAATGCATGGAGTTTTGGGATTTTTTGGAAGAACTTCATAGTACCTTGGGCTTGAGTAGAGTGGAAAAGTTGTGGATAGTGCTTCACTGTATCTGCTTCTGCTTCTGATGTAGCACCCTCAACTTGTTGGTTCCTCCAAAGTACCTTGACAGATACAAATTCCTTGTTCCTTAGCTTCTTCACTTGTTGTTCTAGTATTTCAACTAGTACCTTTTCATAGCTCAAGTCTTATTCACTGTTCACATCATACAAAGGAAATATGGAACTTGGGTCACCTTTGAATTTCCTCAACATTGATACATGAAAGACCGGATGAATCAGCTACAACTCGTTGGGCAGATCCAAATCACATGATACTTTCCCCACTCTCCTCACCACCTTGTAAGATCCCATATATCTAGGACTCAATTTCCCTTTCATGAAAAACTAGAGGACACCGTTCATTGGAGATACTTTCAAGTAGACCTAATCACCAACTTGGAACTCAAGCTCCCTTCTCCTTACATCCGAGTAGGACTATTATTGGCTTTGGGTTGTTCGCAATTTCTCCCTTATGATTTTAATTTCTCCATAGCATTCATCACCAAGTCCAATCCTATTAGTGCCATCTCAATAACTTTGAACCACCCAA
>JAPFFP010033919.1:0-15452 GCA_026153255.1 Solanum medicagineum | reverse complement strand
ATGTCCGTGCGATAGAGTCAAAGTTTATAAGAGTTCTGTTCTAAATCATGCTTTACACGTTGCAGATAGTATCTTCTAAACACACCGTGGATTTGAAGGATACCATGAGCACTGAGAAGCTTGAGCCTACTCAGCTGGTCGTGCATAATAGATAGGTAGAAGACGAAAAGAAGAGTGAGATGGAGGAAGCTTGGGGTGAGGAGGGAAGTAAGGTCCCCCGTCTGCAGAGACCCTGGAAGTATTTGTCACCACCAGTGACTGTACAAATGTCTTATAGTAGATATAATCTGTGACTAAGGAGAAGTCAACCCTTCAAAATTCAGAACCCTTCATCCCGAGGAAGTGTGGCTCGAGGCCATAAAGGAAAGCTACCATGAAGAAGGTGTGGCAAAATCAATTTGGGGAAGTGTTTATTGGGCACTAACGGCTGCTTCAAGTGTAGACAAGAGGGTCACTTTCCGAGGGATGCGCAAAGTGGGCTAACCAAGCCTAACCTAGATCTACACCATTGGTTAGAGGAAATCAGAGAGATACTACTCCTAGTGTGAGTGAGGCTATAGACCAATTATGTGCCGCAATAATTTCCAAGCTCCTAGAAACACTCTGCGAGGTTGATAGGTATAAGCTAAATCCTTACTTGCTTTTGATATTATACATGATAGAAGAGTTTATGTTTCCAAAAATTTTGATGTTGCCAACTATGAGTTAGATTTGAGGTCTTGTAAAACCTTAAGTAGTGTTGTTACCCCTGAGCTAGAGAGATAATGAGGGAGAGGAGGAGATTGGGTATAGAGAGTGGTGATTGATTGAGGCTGGTAGTTAGAGAAATGTATCCATTGGGTAACTAGTGAAGGGATGAGTCAATGTCCATAAACTTGATGAAAGAGTCGAAAGTATCCTATGATTGTCATGATGAGATTAGGTATAGAGAGAGAGAGAGAGTTAATGTCAGAATGTGTTAGAGCGTGCCCAAATTAGAAGGAAGTGTATGTTGATGTGTTATAGTATTTATTCTATTGAGGGTGAAGTGTGGGTCCTGAATAAGGGGAAAAAGTGTTTTAAGGTGATAGACCTAACTTAGGCTTATGATTGCGAGTGAGAGTTTATAGTACTCATCAAGTTATGAGCTTAGTCAGATAAGGAGATATGATTGAATAGGTGAGTGGTGCTGAGTGGTGAGGAAGGGATGTGTTGAGTGAATACTCGCTATGAGATTTTAGAAAGATTATGTTCCCTAAATATTTATCTAGTAGGTGTAAGTTAGCATTAAAGAGGTATGTGATAGATGCACATGTTAGTACTAGACCCTAAGCTTGAATTTTACGGAGTAGTACGAAATAGGAGATAACACCATGAGAGTGATAGTCTTAATTAGAGATTTACTCTAAGAGACTTGCTATAGCGTATAAAGATATTGATTGTAAGAAAAGTGATACTATGGATATAGGACAAGTGCCCCTTAGGTGAGACAAGTGAAACGGGGATAGCTCAATAGATAAGAAGAGACTTGAGATGTGTATCTATGATTGTGTAAAGATGTGTGAAGCTCTAGTTCATGACTGCTACAAGAGTCTAGACAATATTATTGAGTTCAATGTGAAGTGGGTCGAGGTAGGCATTCAATGTCATCCCGACCAACTAAGTTGATTGGGGGTATTTATGGATAAATGATGAGGAGTCTTCTATTATTGCCTAAATCTTATACAAATGGGCTTATGAGAGTATAGAAGCTCAGTGTTAGCAGGAAAGAGAAGAGGTTAGATTGTAAGAGTGTGGGAAGTAGTTATGTATGCTATAAGAATAGTAAATATAAAGAGATCCCCACAGAGGCAGGGAAGGAGCTAAGAGTGATATTGTTGAAAAGAGTCTGAGTAGCTAGTTATATATATGTGAATATAGCAGAACCGAAGAGTTTAAAACATTCTTGTGGATAGTAATTTCCTGACCGTGTGGAGATATATGCTTATAGCCTAGTACAGAGTATTTATTCCCAAATTAGAGAGAGGACCTTGAGAGCTTAGGGGGAGATGATGAAGTGGTAAACCAAGATAGATCTTGAATTTGATAGAGATGGGTTGATCGAGATCAAACATTAGTTCTTGTTATATCGTATATTCCGTATTCTTCTGTTAAGGTGATACACTCTTCACGGTTGGTATGCGACTACCACGCCTGCAACCTAGTCGCATATACCACTTGTTGGTTGTTATTCGAGTTGGGAGGATGAAAAGCGATCAAGTCATTCATTAACTTTGATCTTATCCCATTGATCTGAGTGCTTCCACTCGTTTGTTAAATGAGATGCAACCTGATTTTTATACTACATATAGTTCTATAAACTCAGAATGAGTCTTGATAGATGAGACAGATTATAATTATGCTAATGATATTTTGTTCCAAGTTCTTTGAGTAATCCAGCTTTCCAGTCTTGATAGAAGTATTGACAATAATAGACGAGTTATGGGTGATAGGAGAGAATGAGTGCTTCTGAATTATGATAAGGGAGTTGAGTTCCTATCCTTGAGTTGATGTTCCTTTTGAGCCTATGCGTACTTGAGTATGCAAGTCCTTCATGGTATCCGTTCCTAATAATACTGTTGTAGATAAAGTTTAAACACTAGATATTGTGTTCTAGGTCTATTCTTGAGAGTATGTATTCGAGTATCTGATTATTTGAGTTCTTGATGGTATTTGTGCTTATTTTTCATGAGATCTAGTAGTTTGAGGGTTCGCCAAAGGTGAAGATGATGAGTTCTTCCAGGTACAAATTATGATGTTGATAGTAGTAGACTGAGAGTAGGGGTAGATGAGGAGGAGTGAATATAGCATGGTTGTGATAGTAGTGTTACACTTCTGTCATGTAGGGATAGAGAGAGGGAAAGGGAGAGGGAGAGGGAAAGAGATGAGACTCTATAATGTGCAATAGATAGGTAAGAGTATGTGGTTGTGACTTTGAGTGAGAGTTCACTGAATGATGGAGGTAGAAGTTAAGTAGGCTTGAAGATTCTAAGACATAGTTGAAGTGGTTAGAGTGATACGCTTGAATGTGTGGTTGTATTATGTAAGTGTTGGTGATAGGCTATTGAAGACATCGTGATGAGGGAATTGAGTAAGGATAGGGGGGTATTGAAGAGGACTAGTGATCTTATGATGAAAGCCCCTTTTGAAGTTTAGAGTTGAGTATTGAGGATTAGCCTTGTAAGAATATGATTATCTCGTGAATAACACCTTGAGGTTCACAGATAGGCTTGAAGGGAATAAGGGGTTGTGGATAGATAGAGTTTTGAATAGGAGCGACGGGCTTAAGTTGATGGAGTAGAGTGTCCTGAAAGGGAGCACAATTGAGATGAGGTCCTAAGCTTGAGAGTGTACATAGAGTCTTATGCATTGATGGTCCCATTCTCCATTAGAGTTGATGGCTTCCTTCTTGAGTCCGAAATGCTGATTGTCAAAGTGTTTAAGCGACTCGAATTGATTGAGTTTCATCACTCCATTCGTGCTTGATGGTGAAAATTCTAAAGGAGTATTTCTTCTCTTGGTCAGAACCGATTCGTCAATTCCGAGCGACTTGTGACTGTCCAGATTGGTTGATTTGGGTATTTGAAGGAGTCTGCCTAATGATAACAAGGTTGAAGGAAATTTTCTTACCTTTAACTAAATTGATTGTATTTTCTTAAGTGGATTGTCTACTCTTGAGTTCGAATAGAGTTGATTCTTGATTGAGATAGGATAGAAAGATTGATTGATTGATGTGAATGTTAAGATGAATTCTAAGTCTATTCGTGCCTTGATATTACCTTTACCCATCATTTGAGGACGAATGATCCTAAGGGGAAGATGATGTAACACTCCGTAAAATTACCGAAACATCCCTAAAAAGTAATTATGGGTATAACTCGTCTTCCAAAGCTCCAATGGCAAATCTAAGAACGAATTTCAATCCGCACAAAAAATTGAGTGGGGGAATAGCCTCGACCCGATTTTAGAGCAACCGGATCAAAAAATAATTTTTTGTAATTAATTCTAAATAGTGTTTGTGCTCGCCCGAGGGGCGACGCACTAGGGACATGGACCTTGACTTATATTTTTCCAAAAGATTTCTACGGGAATGGAAAAAATAGATCAAAAAGCAATTTACGAAAAATTACACATAAAACGCATTTGATGAATGCATTTTATGTGTATTCTTCCTGAAAATCAGTTTTTCAACGTGTTTTGAGAAAATTCACCAAAATAACACATGTCCGTGCCCCTGGAGTGACGCGGACATGGTGTTACGAGATGGAATTTTTGTTTTTTTATTTCGAGAAGGGTATTTTGGTAAATTCCCAACTACTCCCAAGTCCTATAAATGACTATTAAGGCCATTTATATTGATTAGAGGGTTTTAAACCCAATATTTCTCCTAAGTCTAAAGTGTATTCTTGAGAGAGAAGGAAGCAAGGGTTTGAAGGTTCAGGGGTTGAGGGTCAAATTCTTGAAGAAGATGAGCACAATCTTCATTATAGGTATGTAAGGCTAAACTAAAAGCATGAGATTGTTCTCCCATGTGTCCCATAGATGGTCTTAGATGAGAATTGAAAGTTTCTTGAGTTTATACACTTGTTTTCTTGAAGCATTATCTTGAATTAATTCTTGATTCAAGTTTCTACAATATGAATGAGTTTCCTGTATATAATCTTCTTGAAGTTGAGTAATTGTTTGGATGTCTACTCATGTTTTGATTCACATGAACCATAATTGAAGACTATGGTTGTTTTTATGTTTTATCTTGGAAACTAAGATTTGATAGTCATATGAAGCATGTCAAATACTGATGATTTCCTGTAGCATATGTTACTGAGTTTTCATGAATATGACTTTTGAGCATGAATAATAATTTGAGAGAGAGTTTTGATAGTACACAAAGTTATTTCGAAACATGAGTATTATCTTTATAATTGAAAATAATTGATATTCTAATAAGTTTAATGGGATTGGGCATTAAGTCTATATGATATTTTGAGAACATAACAATACGCTTTTCATAATAGTTTTACTGATAGATGATGGAGATAGATGACATTAGTTTAAAGAAGATAGATTTGATAGATAATGGTGCATGTTTTAGTCATAGGAGCATTATTGAACAGCAAGTTGGGTGAGAAGTGTCACTCTAGAACTACATGTGTAGAGTAGGATAGTCGTGTAGTACGTTCTAACAACTCTTGTCTTAATAGTTGGACAATTCTCATTGGGTCCAAGTGAAAGAGAGATATACAGACTACGTCCTTTACTGTGGCAAGATTAGGACGGGCGTGGCAACGATGCCTATTCGTTGTGCCCCACCTAACTTAAAGGTGCGCCAATAGGATAGATGTCAATTAAGTGAAACTTCCAAGCAATGTTAATAGAATACGAGGTTTCTAAGAGAATTGAAATGACCCCAAAAAAGTGCCCGAAAACGTGCCTCGGAAGTAATTGGAAACTAGGTTTCCATATATCTAAACTTTTTTTTGGAATTTTGAAAATCCGACTTCATATTCTTGTTCAGGTGGTCAAAATTAGGGTGGCAAGGGTCTAACCTCGATTTTAAAGCAAAGGAATCGAATTATGAGATTTCTCTTTGTGCAATTTCCGGTGAGCATTCGCGACCTCTCCGCGATGTGGAGAGGTGTTATTTCTCAATTGTCTTTTCCTAGTTCACCCATATTTTTCTAAGTGTTGGATCTAAGATTTTCCAAACGTATTTTCACCTATACTTAGATTTATTTCATCCTCATATCAACCTAAGACATTCCCCAATATTTCCCCAAACACTTAAGACTCATTTCTAACCCTAAATTCAAGTCCCAAACTCAAGCCAATCTTAAGGATTTCTTCAAGGATCTCACCCAAGCTTCAAATCTCCATTAAAGTCTCCTTCAAGAACTTCACAAAAGATAAGGTATGTGGTGTTGAACCATTGGTTCCTTTCACCCATGGTGCCTAAACCCTCTTTTACTTAATATTGCATGATTTAAAGTTGATTTTACATGTGGGTATTATATATTGAGAAATTTACTGCACAGTAATTTTAGTTCATGAAAGTATGGTTGTTTTAGCATGTTTTGAGCTTCAAATATTGGGATCTAATGTTAGATTTGATGAGGGGTTTCGATATGAATGTCTTGGGGGTGTTACAAAGTGTTGATTAAAAGTTTTACCATTAGTTTTCCTGCATGATTTCACCTCTAAATTGCATGCTCTTGTACCTCCATTATACACCCAAAGGTGTTCGATAAAATGTCCGGTTATGGTTTCTTGTGGAAATGAAGGTCCAACGCATGAGATATGATATGATTGACTATATGATGATGAAATGAGCTTATGATCGTGATGAACTCTATATGAAGTGTCGTATTAGATCATATACAACCAGGTGAGGGGTTTTTACTTCACCACATAGGATGATTAGGGTGTGACCATCATCAACCGAGTTGGTGGTTTGTACTCATCAACAATGTGAGGAATTTGTACTTCACCACCTAGGATGATTGGGGTGTGACCATCATCAACTGAGTTAGTGATTTGTACTCATCAACCATGTGAGGGGTTTGTACTTCACCACCTAGGATGATTGGGGTGTGACCATCATCAACCATGTGAGGGGTTTGTACTTCACAACCTAGGATGATTGAGGTGTGACTATCATCGACCAACCAAGGCTGGAAAGCTAGCTTGGTCTATTCTACACATATGATATTCTATATGATCATGGATTGCCTAAGCATGTTTTACTTAAGCATATTATACATGGCATATCACTATCTCATGCCCATTGCCTATTGTTGTGCATGTTGATTATGAAGCTTGTCTCTTGTTGCATTGTATCCCACATACTTAGCACATTCAAACATACTAACGCATACTCTTGCCTACATGATATCACCATGTAGGAATCGGTGCCCAACTTGATCATCCTCCTCCACGTGGCTAGACGGTGCTATTCCAAGCTTATTGGTGAGTCCTCCACTTTGGGGACTTTGGTTTATGTTTTTCTCTTATTAATGTATTGAGACACTATCTTATGTTCAATTTGACTATGAGGGTAAGCCCGGTTACTTTGTCTTGGCCCCTGCTCTATCTATGTATTTAGAGGTACTTGTTGGACATGTTGTGTATTCATGTATGAGCTTTGACTCTTGACTCTTGATTATGGCATTTATGCAAGCTTTCCCTTAGTCCCATCGTCCCTATTCCCAATCTATGTGTTTTTGTATGCTTCCGCGACAAAAGATGTGTGATGACAACTTAAAAGGCTTGTTTGGGGTATCTTCGGGTTCCCCATTCGCCATGTCACATCTAGGCTCTAGGCTTGGGTTGTGAAAAACTTGGAATCATAGCACTAGGTTGATAGATCCTCGGAGTCCAGCACACCATTTCTATTAGAGTCCTATTCATGGTTGTGAAGCGCGCCATGACTATATGAGGCATTTTAGGAAATGTTTCCCTTCTTCATATCTTAAGTCGTGTTATGGAGTTGTGATAAGTATTCCCCCCTAACGATTATTCTTTGCTTTGCTAGATCATGTCGAATATTAGAGGAAGACGGGCCCAAACTCCCGAGGAGCAACCTACCAATGGTGAGCTCCGGGATGCTCTTACTATGCTTGCCCAAGTGGTGGCCAACCAAGTCCAACAAGGGCCCCAAAGGCAAGTATTGTATAAATGTTTGGTTTTGTGCAATTTCCTCCCTTATGATACTATCCAGCAGCTAGGGTAAGGGACTTCATGAGGATGAATCCTTCGGTTTTCCATGGGTCAAAGGTGGATGAGGATCCATAATATTTTATTGATGAAGTCTACAAAATCTTGTCGATCATAGGTGTTGGGCCAAGTGAGAAGGCGGAGTTGGTGGCCCATCTCAAGGAGGTGGCCCAAATTTGGTTTGATCAATGGAAAGGTGAAAGGTGAGAAGGGAAATTGCTATGTGGTGCTTTGGGAGGAAATCAAATTGGCCTTAATCGGTTCTTCCCTCTTGAGCTTAGGGAAGCAAAGTTGGTCGAGTTTATGAACTTGAAACAAGGTGGTATGAGTGTGATGGAATATGCACTCAAATTTAGTCAACTTTAAAAGTATGCTCCTCACTTGGTGGCTAATTCTAGGTCAAGGATGAATAAGTTTGTTATGGGGGTTTCCGACTTGGTAGGTGAAGAATGTCGATCCGCCTTGCTTATTGGTGACATGGACTTGTATTGGTTAATGACATATTCTGATCAAATGGAAGAAGAAAAATTGAGGAAGAGGAGGGGCCATGAGGCCATGAGGCCATGAGGGCCCGATTAAATTCTAAAAGGGTGCAAGATTTCACCAAGGCCAAGGGCCTCTCCAAGCTACTAATAGGGCGTTTTCCAATGACTTCCCTTGGCCTTAAGCTGTTGGTGGTGTGGCTCCTATAGAGGTGTGTCCTAGATGCGAAAGAAAGCATGGAGGCCCATGCTTGAAGGGTTCTAGTGCATGCTTTGATTGTGGAGAGCTTCGTCACAAAAGGATTGATTGTCTAAGAAACTGTGGCGAGGTTCGGGGTGCAAATGCAGTTCCATTGGGTTGAGGTGGTCCTCAAGGTGGTGCCCCAAGGCACATCAATTATATGCTCTACATGGAAGGCAAGGGGTTGGTGAGGTCCCCAATGTTGTTACCGGTATGTTGAAAATCATTGATCTTGATGTATATGCTTTGATTGATTCGGGTGCCACCTTTTCCTTTGTTACCCCCTTTATTGCTAAAAAGTTCCATGTTTAGTCGGAGTTGTTGCATGAGTCATATAAAGTGTCTACTCCTATTGCTGAATCTATTGTTGTTAGCAGGGTGTTTAGAAATTGTCCGGTTTGCATCTTGCATAAAGTCGTAACTTCTGATCTTCTTGAATTAGATATGGTTGATTTTGATGTTATCCTTGGGATGGATTGGTTGCATGCATACTATGCTTCTATTGATTGTAGAAGTCGTAGGGCCAAGTTTCAATTCCCAAATGAACCCGTCCTAGAGTGGGAGAGTCATGATGTGGTGGTGAAGGGGAAATTTATTTCTTGCATTAAAGCACATAAGTTGATTTCTAAGGGGTGTTTGTATTATCTTGTGAGGGTCAAAGATGTGGAGTCCAAAGTCCCTTCCATTGAGTCAGTTCCGGTTGTAATTGAATTTCTTGATGTCTTCCCAAATGACCTTCCCGATGTCCCTCCCAAAAGGGAGATAGACTTTGGTATAGACCTCCTTCTCAACACCCAACCTATCTCCATTTCCCCTTACCGTATGGCCTCCGTGGAGTTGAAGGAGTTAAAGGAGCAATTGAAAGATTTGTTGGAGAAGGGATTTATTAGACCTAGCCAATCACCTTGGGGTGCACTGGTGTTGTTTGTAAAAAAGAAAGATGGGTCACTTAGAATATGCATTGACTACCGGCAACTCAATAAGGCCACTATAAAGAATAGATATCCTTTTCCAAGGATTTATGACTTGTTTGACCAGTTGCAAAGGGCTAGCGTTTTCTGTAAGATTGATCTTCTGTCTAGGTACCATCAAGTAAGGGTGAGGGAGTGTGATATCCCAAAAACAGCCTTCTGAACTAGGTATGGGCATTACGAATTTGTGGTGATGTCCTTTGGGTAGACTAATGCGCCGGCCATCTTTATGGACCTAATGAATAGGGTCTTCAAACCCTATCTTGATTCCTTTGTTGTGGTCTTCATTGATGATATTTTGATTTATTAACATATTAGGGAAGAGCATTTGGACCATTTGAGGGTCGTGTTAATATGCTAAATATGACAAGTGTGAATTTTGGTTGAAGGAGGTAGCATTCTTGGGTCATGTGGTGTCCGAGGATGGTATATTAGTGGATCCTAAGAAAACTGATGTGATTAGGAATTGGCCTAGACCATTGACACCATCGGATATTAGGAGCTTATTGGGCCTTGCGAGTTACTATAGAAGGTTAGTGAATGGGTTCTCCTCCATTGCTTCTCCTATGACAAAATTGACTCAAAAGAAGGATAAGTTTGTGTAGACTTATAAATGTGAGAAAAGCTTCCAAATATTGAAAGATAGACTTGTGTCTTCTCCTATATTGTCACTACCAGATGGCCTTAAGGGTTTTGTTGGGTATTGTGATACATCTACAGTTGGTTTGGGTTATGTGCTAATGCAAAATAGTAAGGTCATAGCCTATGCTTCTAGGCAACTTAAAGTGCATGAAAAGAACTACCCTACCCATGATCTTGAATTGGCCGCCGTGGTGTTTCTGTTAAAGATTTGGTGTCATTATTTGTATGGGGTGCATGTTTATGTCTTCACCGATCATAAAAGCCTTCAATATATATTCACTCAAAAAGGCCTTAACTTGAGACAAATAAGGTGGCTAGAACTCCTTAAGAACTATGACATGAGTGTGCATTACCATCCGGGTAAGGCAAATCATGTGGCAGATACTTTGAGTCGGGTGTCTATGGGTAGCCTAGCTCATGTGATGTTGGTGATAAGGAGATATCTAGGGAAGTGCATAGATTGGCTAGATTTGGGGTGAGGGTAGAAGATTTGGATGATGGTATTGTTGTTGATGATGGATCTAAATCTTCTTTGGTTGATGAGGTGATAGCAAAACAAGATCTAGACTGCTCCTTGCTTGGGTTGAAGGCCTTGGTGAAAGAAGGCAAGATAGAGGTTTTTCCCAAGGGGGAGTGGGGCCCTTAGATACCAAGGTAGGTTATGTGTGCCATGTGTTGATGGTTTGAAGGAGAAAATTGAAGCCCATAATTCCTCTTATTCTATCCACCTGGTTCCACCAAAATGTATAGAGACTTGCGGGATGTGCATTGGTGGGGATGCCGAAGCGGACATGCAAAAGTGGTACCGTTATCGCTTCCACTCCACTCAATCCTGAAGTACTAATTCTAAACCCCCTATGTGCTATCAAGTCTTATATTTCATCCCCTATGTCATTCATGTGCATTCATGTTTAAGTTGGCAATTTATGATGATTTCACACTTACAATGGGATTTCGAAAGTGATGTTTTAAATGTCATATTGCTTTCATGTTTGGGCTGACTTGTTCATGATTATTCTTGTCTTGTACGTCTCTTGTACATTTGGGGGACAAATTTTTCCAAGGAGGAGATATTAAAACGACCCCAAAAAGTGCCCGTAAATGTGCCTCAAAAGTAACCAGAAACTTGTTTTCCATATATCTAAAAATACATTTGGAATTTCAAAAATCTTACTTCATATTATTGTTCAGGGGGTCCAAATAAGGGTGACAAGGTTCTGACCTCGATTTTGAAGCAAAGGAATCGAATTATGAGATTTCACTTGGTGCAATTTCCAGTGATCATCCGCGACCTCTCCGCGACGCGGAGAGATGTTATTTGTGCAATGTCTTTTCCTACTTAGCCCAAATTGTTCTAAGTATTGGACCTAAGTTTTCCCAAACATATTTTCACCTATATTTAGCTTTATTTTACCCTCATATCACCCTAAGACATTCCCCAAAATTTCCCCAAACACTTACACTCATTTCTAACCCTAAATTCAAACCCCAAACTCAAGGACAATCTTAAGGATTTCTTCAAGGATCTCACCCAAACTTCAAATCTCCATTGAAGTCTCCTTCAAGAACTTTACAAAAGCTAATGTATGTGGTGTTGAACCATTGGGTCTTTTCACCCATGGTGCCTAAAATCTCTTTTACTTAAAATTGCATGATTTAAAGTTGATTTTAAATATAGGTCTTGTATATTGAGAAACTTACTGCACAGTGATTTTAGTTCATGAAAATATTGTTGTTTTAGTATGTTTTGAGCTTCAAATCTTGGATCTAATGTTGGATTTGATGAGGGGTTTTGATATGAATGTCTTGGGGATGTTGCAAGGTGTTGATTAAAAGTTTAATCACTGGTTTTCCTGCATGATTTCACCTCTAATTTTCATGTGCTTTTACCCCAATTACACCGCCTAAGGTGTTCAATAAAATGTCTGGTTGTGGTTTCTTGGGGAAATGAAGGTCCACAACATGAGATATGATATGATTGACTATATGATGATGAAATAAGCTTATGAGCATGATGAATTCTATATGAATTGTAGTATTTGAGCATACACAACCATGTGAGGGGTTTATACTTCACCACCTAGGATGATTGGGGTGTGGCCATCATCAATCGAGTTCGGGGTTTGTACTCATCAACCATGTGAGGGGTTTGTACTTCACTACCTAAGATGATTGGGGTGTGACCATCATCAACCGAGTTGGGGGTTTGTACTCATCAACTCTGTGAGGGGATTGTACTTAACCACCTAGGATGATTGGGGTGTGACCATCATCAACCATGTGAGGGTTTGTACTTCACCACCTAAGATGATGGGGGTATGACCATCATCAACCATGTGAGGGGTTTGTACATCACCACCTAGGATGATTGGGGTTTGACCATCATCGACCAAACAAGGCTGGAAAGCTAGCTTGGTCTATTCTACACGTATGATATTCTATATGATCATAGATTGCTGAAGCATGTTTTACTTAAGCATTGTTCATATATCATATCGCTATTTCATGCCCATTGCCTATTGTTGTGCATTTTGATTATCAAGCTTGTCTCTTGTTGTATTTCATCCCACACACTTAGTACATTTAAACGTACTAAGGCATACTCTTTCCTACATGATATCACCATGTAGGAACCAGTGCCCTAGTTGATCATCCTCCTCCACGTGGCTAGACAGTGTTATTCCAAGCTTGTTGGTGAGTCCTCCACTTCGGGGACTTTGGTTTATGTTTTGCTCTTATCTATGTATTGAGACACTATCTTATGTTCAATTTGACTATAAAGGTGAGCTAAGTTACTTTATCTTGGCCCCCGCTCTATCTATGTATTTAGAGGTGTTTGTTGGACATATTGTGTATTCATGTATGAGCTTTGACTCCTGACTCTTAATTATGTCATTTATGCAGGCTTTCCCTTAGTCCTATTGTCCCTATTCCCAATCTATGTGTTTTTGTATGCTTTCGCGACTAAAGATGTGCGATGACAAGTTAAGAGGCTTGTTTGAGGTACCTTTGGTTTCCCCATTCATCGTGTCACGTCTAGGCCCTAGGCTTGGGTCTAACAAGAATCATTCTTTCTTTTCAAATGTATATTCGAAAGAGAATGATTTACTATAAACTTGCATATTTTACTAAATTGAGATAAGTTGAGTCTTTTGATTTGAGTTGATGTTATTTTCATACTATTCTACTTGTTTCGTTTTCATTAAGTTATTTTACAAACTAGTACATTCTACGTACTGATGCCCCCCTCTAGGACTATATCATTTCATAATGTAGATATACGGGATCGTGATCTTCAACAGACACTTCTTTGATGATCATTGGACGTTCAGTTGATTGGTGAGCCTCCCTTACAAAGGAGGAATCCTATGTTATTTTCATATTTCTTTAGAGTTAGTTATTGATTAGCTTTTATTTTAATTGAGGTAGTCATGGGTCTGTCATAGACACCACTTAATAGTGATAGAGGCTTCATAGACTAGAGTCAGATTATTGATTGATAAACCTATGAGCTAATTTCTTTTCTACTAGACTTTATTACAGCATTATTTTGAGATTTGAGGAGATGAGCCTAGTTAATTCTTTTTGTTCTTCTGCTGGTTTGTATTGTAGAATGTATGAAGGAATGAATGTGATAAGGCCAAGTGGTTCGTTTGGGGACTAGCAATAGTCTCTGAGTGTCAGTTACATCTAGTGTAGCCTCCCGAGCGTAACATGAACAACTTTACCTTAATTTTTGCTCTAGTGTCGTTTTGATGTTAAAAGTGGCCTAAGTTTTATTTGAGGGTTTTAAGCGAGTTTCGGGTCAAAAAGGCATCAAATTCGATTTTCAACGATTCTACTAAGTCCAATACATTAAATTTAGTGCGGTTGCATATATGATTTGTGTGTATGGAATTCAGAATGAATTTGGAGGTTGATTCTAAGTCTCGAAATTGCTTGAAGAAGATTTGTTGTGTTTTAGTGTGCAGGCCTCGCTATAGCGAGTGTCTGGCCTTGCTATAGCGTGTGCCTAGCCTCTTTAGCTATCTTGCTATAGTGAGCAATGCATCACTATAGCGATGCCTGAGAATTTTGGGTATCGCTATAGCGATATCAGAAAGGGATTTTCAGACTATGTGTGGCATTTATTGAACATTTTCCCTATTTTCAAACTTTGAGAGCTCGACTTAGACGTCTTTGGATTAAATTTTGAAAGATTTTTCATTGAAAAAATTATTTTCCATTTCCTTATCATTACCCATTAATTATCCCTTGATTTTTACATTAAAATTTGAAGATTCAATTGAGAAAATTTGGAATTTTCACAAAATTGATGATTATGAATTCACTTCAACTCCATTTTCGAATTAGTTCTCGCTGGTGATTTCCTAATCATGAGAGAACACGTTCAACTAAAAATTCTTAGATTTTCATATTGATTTTTAGCAATGAATTTTTGGACCATTTTTTCCCTTTCCCCAAACTACTTGATTTTTGTGTTGTTAGTTTCGTATTATGATTGTCAATTCATTTTCAAATAGACTGTGCTTCTTCGAATTCAATTCGGAAGGGGAATACATTGTCGTTGGAGTGATTGATTGGCTAAATTGATGCAAGTGGATTCTAACCCTTGTTGAGATTATTGAACGGAGTATTTCCTTTCAATATAAAACTTGGGGAATAGTGAATCGTTCTAGTGAATATGATTTGGGTAATGGGGATATGGAAGTGATGTCATGTGTGATTCGAATTGTGAAATTATGCATAATTGTGATTAATCAAGACTTGTGAATAGATATTGTGAGTTGGGCTTGTAATGCCAAATGATGAGAATGTAAAAGTATTCAAGTTTACTTATTGAACTTTGATTCGTGATACATGAAATTGTCCAATGAAGTACTTTATGTAGTATGTTGAGATAAATACATGCTTGAGATATTGTTGAACTAAATGTTGTGAAATGTGGACTAAATGACGAATGGTCATAAGTTGTGATGATAATTTGATTATTGAAAAACATTGAGCTACAACATAATGTGATTATTATTTAATGTGTTGATTATGATATAAATGTTGAAAGAATAATGAAAATTATTGATGATTAATGAATAAATGATATATGTGGACATCTTTCTTATTCTTATACATGTGGAAGTGATTATTATGTTGTGATTCCATATACCTTCTTGATGTCCTATTGATGATAAAAGGCCAAAGGGAAATGGTTCTGGCTAGAAAAGAAAAGAAAAGAAATGAAAAGTCAAAGGAAAATGGTTCTGACTAGATGATAATGTTATTGATTTGATTGATTATTGTATATACGAATAATGTGTGTTTATGTGTTGCATTGAAAAAGTTGAAGTAAAATAGTTCCGAATAGATGATAATGATATGATTTGGTGTGAT
>JAPFFP010033898.1:0-15456 GCA_026153255.1 Solanum medicagineum | reverse complement strand
CGTTCTTCAATAAATAGGATCTAATGATCTCCGGCTCAGAATCAAAATCCTCAAGTGGTCTCCTCTTCTTTCATCGAATCCTCTTTGCTCCATCAACAAGGTTACTCCCACTTGGAGTAAGAGGAGTATTCTTGTCCAGCCATGTTAGAAATAGGAACCAGAAATTAACATTATGGTGTGAACCATTCAAATAGTGACAACAAATGTCACAAATTTCTGCCAGAGAATTAATAGACAACACACAGGGCTCATAGATGGAAAGTTACTCCAAAATTCAAGAAAAAACAACCACAAACAGCCCAAAAACACAAGAAAAACAACATAAAAAATTTTAAAAAAATTTGTCAAAAACTAGCCAGTTTTTTAAAAATCATATCTTGCTCGTTTTACCACCATTTTTTAAATTGGAATACACATACGAAAACCTCAAAACGAGTAGATCATGAAAAAATATACTTTGGGCTGAAAAACATAAATAAACAATTTCAAAATATTTGCAAAACAGAAACAGATACAATTTTTAAAACGCAGTGAAAAAACTGCCCATCTTCAGAAAGTCATAACTCACTCGTTATTAACCAATATAATACCAATTTGGAATCATCAGAACGGAAGAATGGGTGTATGTGAAAATCAGACCCAAAATAAAGATAAACACTCATAAAAAGGGCAAAAACCGAATTTGCCTATTAAAAAAAATACAAAAACGCGCCAAACTTCAATAATTCATCTATTTAACTATAAATAGGCCATATGATCATGGAATAAATCATCAAACAACCATGCTCGGATACCATTTGTAAGAAAAATAGATCAAGCAAAAACAACGGGTCGTACCTTTTGAGAAGATTTCATCAGAGTTGTCAAGCCACCAACGATTTGTTGCTGCCCAAGATCTCGATCCGTTTCTCCAGGAATACCGATGCTGATTCACAAACCATATGCCCTTGTATACTTTAATGGATTAAGGATTCAAAACCCTTCACTGGTTATTTTTAGTTTGATCTTACGGTTTAGAAGTCAGATAAATTCAAAGATAGTATCGTGACTTTCTTTCTTTCTGCAGTTTTAGCCTTTCCTTTATTTTCTCTTTCTCTCTCCCACTTGGACTCTCTCTCGCACTAGGAATCTCACCCCCACTAGGAATCTAACTCTTACTTAGAGTCAACCACCTTCCCATTATAAGGGAAGTGGTTGGGCTGTTACAACCGCCACTTAAAGGATAACTATTGTTCATCCTTATCCTTTAGGATAAGTTTGAACAGTTAATTGCATCACCATAAATAAATCACATACTCAGATCGGGTCAAGATTTTGATTGAGTCGGTCAATTTGTCGATCTATGATCCCCAAGATCTTATAGTATATGTTTTAGGGTGTTCAATTGACTAACTTATACTCATGTGACTCAAGCACATTATAAGTAATAATACTCCAATATCTAAGTGTTGGTCAAAGGAAAAATTTACTGTAGTTACTGTTGCACTATTTTACTAAATAGTGGTATCTCAAATTTTATTGAACTTCAAACTCTCTCAACGACTACAAATTACACTTGAATTTTGTTTTAAGAAGAAGAGAAGAAAATTAAAAATATTTGTACCATATCTGAGAAAGAATCAAATATTAGTTGCCAACAAGAACTACTTTAGAAAAGAAGCAAATATTCAGAAAAGTTTCACTAGTTTAGAAGGGTCGAGCCAAGTCTGGCCCACTCGTAAATAACAATTCAAAATTAAAAAATTGGAGCACTTTATCATATGCAATTGCACATGAGAGAAAATTTCTGGGCAAGAAGTTTGGACTAAACAATTAAGTTTAAACTAATTTTTGTCGAAAGAGATAATCTCTCAATCAATCATTTTGAATTTGAATTCAAAGTCAAATTTAGAAAAAAAGATGACGATATGAGTTTTGTCTTCTTAACCTTCTGATAACATGAAGAAGTTCTTCGACCTTCAAGCACTTGAAAGTTCCTTTCTACCATCAAAATAGGTGAAAAACTTCTTTCAAAAAGTGAAGTATCATTTTTACTTTTTCTCTATTTTTCATTTATTTTTAAAACTAGAAGCCAACAATCCCCCACCATAAATAGGGAATTTGAAAAAAAATAAGTGCAAGTCCGCAATTGAAGTGTGACGCGCCTCTGTTGCATACAGTCACTATTTTTCATTTCGGATCAAAAGATAATTTTTTGATCCGATTGCTCTAAAATTTAGCGGAGACCATTTTTCCACTCAATTTTTCATGCTAATCACATATCAACAAAGCATAGGGAGACACGTTATACACATATCTCTTCTTTATGGGGATTTTAATAATTTTACCGGGTGTTACATCATCTCTCCCTTGGGATCATTCATCCTTGAATGATAATTAAAGGTGGATATCAAGGCATAAATAGATTAAAAACTCTTCTCAACATTCACATTTATCAATCAAATGCTCGTCTCTTCCTCAATCATCAATCAACTTTATTCGGACTCAAGAATAGACAATTAACTCAAGAATGGACCAATCAATTTAGCTAAGAGTAAGAAAATCACCTTCAACATTTTCATCATTAGACACGAATAGGTGCGGATATTTTGCTTTTATCTCTTCCTCAGCTTGCCATGTGGCCTCTCAATGAATTGATTTCTCCATAGGACTTTGATTGAGGCTATCTCTTTGGTTCTCAACTTGCGAACCTAAGGATCAAGGATTTGGAGGGAATCTCTTCGTAGGACAAACTATCCTTCACTTCAATACTCTCAACAAGGATCACCAAGGTAGGATCTCTCAAGCACTTCTTCAATATCAAAACGTGGAACACTGGATGAATACCGTATAACTAGGAATGAAAATCTAACTCATAAGCAACCTTACCAATCCTCTTCACAATCTGATAAAGTCCAATATAGCAAGGACTCAGTTTCCCCTTTTTCCCAAATCTCATGATACCCTTCATAGGTGACGCTTTCAAGTATACCCAATCATTTACCTCGAACTCCAAATCTCTCCACCTTACATCAGTATAAGATTTTTGGTGACTATACGTAGTCTTCAACCCCTTTTTAATGACTTAACCTTATCCATTGATTGATGGACAAGGTCAGGCCCAATCAACTCAGTTTATCCAACTTCGAACCACTTAATTGGGGATCTACATCTCGTCCCACACAAACTTCATTAGGGAGACATTTGAATGCTCACATGATAACTATTGTTATATGAAAATTCAATCAATGGTAAGTGATCATCCTAATTTCTTTTGAAATCAAGAACACAAGCTCTCAACATGTATTCTGGCATCTAAATTATACAGTCTGCTTGGCCATCTGTCTGTGGATGAAAGGTCATGCTCATATTCACTTTAATACCCAATCCTTTCTGTAACGATCTCTAAATTGGGAGGTGAATTGAGCTTCTTTGTCTGAGATGATGGACAAGGGAACTCCATGAAACCTCACAATCTCTTGGATGTACAACTAGTTGTACTCCTCCATAGTGTTGGTAGTCTTAACTACTAAGAAGTGAGCCGATTTGGTCATCATGTCCACAATCATCCAAATCGAATTATGTTGCTTTTGAGATCTCAGTAGACCAATAATGAAGTCCATATTGATCGTCTCCCACTTCCACTCAGGAATCTCAAAGTTCTGAGCCAATCCACACAGTCTATGATGTTCAACTTTAACTTGCTGGCAATTCGGGCACTTGGAAATGAACTCAACAATATTCTTCTTCATCCCACTCCACCAATAGAGTTCATTCAAGTCATGGTAAATCTTGGTAGAGCTAGGATGAATGGAATATCTTGAACTATGGTCTTCTGCCAAAATCCTTTCTCGAACACCATCAACATCTAGGACGCACAATCTACTCTGGTATCTAACGCTCCATCCCCCCCTTTGGAGAAGACCATCACTTTCTGTTTATGGACAAACTCTTTCAATTGATGTATGACAGGATCTTGTTCTTGCTTTTGTTTCACCTCTGTAACTAAGGATGAAGTAGATCGATTCTGAACATTAACTCCTCCCTCATCATTTTTCTCAAGTTGGACTCCCAATCGAGCCAATCTATGTACTTCTTTAGCTAGTTCCCTCTTTCCTTTCTCAACATGGCTGTGCTACTCATTGACAACGTGCTAAGAACATTAACAATGATGTCAGCTTTACCTAGATGGTAGAGGATGCTCATGTCAATAATCCTTGAGCAACTCCAACCAGCTCCTCTGTCGTAGGTTGAGCTTTTTCTGACTGAAGACATACTACAAGCTCTTGTGGTTAGTGAACACATCCACATGCACTCCATACAAGTAGTGCTCCAGATTTTAAGTGCAAACACCACCGCTGCTAGCTCAAGATCATGGGTAGGATAGTTCCTCTCATGAACCTTAAGTTGTCTGGAAGCATGGGCTGTCACTTTTCCTCTCTGCATCAGAACACATCCCAATCCAACTCTCGAAGCATCACAATAGATTACAAAGTCCTCTGTCCCCTCGGGCAAGGTGAAATCTGGTGCAGTGGTCAATCGTGTTTTCATCTCTTGGAAACATTTTTCACATTCATTGGACCAATGAAACTTGACCTTTTTCTGATTTAATTTAGTCAATGGTACGGATAGAAAAGAAAATCCATCAACAAACCTGCGGTAGTAGCCTGCCAACCCCAAGAAACTTCTTATCTCAGTCAGAGAGGTTGGTCTGGGCCAGTTCTTTATTGCTTCAATCTTTTGGGCATCCACTCGAATACCATCACCTGAGACAACATGACCTAGGAATGCCACAGATTTAAGCCAAAATTCACATTTTGAGAATTTTGCATACAACTCATGCTCCTTAAGTGTTTGGAGGGTAACTCTAAGGTGATTTGCATGCTCCTCCTTATCTCTTGAATACACCAAATGTCGTCAATAAGCACAATCACAAACATATAAGATACCATCTGAATACCCTATTCATCAAGTCCATGAAGGCTGCAGGTGCATTCTCAACCCAAAGGACATGGCTAAGAACTTAAAATGTCCATATATAGTCCTAAAGGTTGTCTTGAGAATATAACATTCTCTCACTTTCAACTAATGGTAACCAGATCTGAGGTCTATATTTGAGAAATAAGAGGCACCCTAAAGTTGGTCGAACAGATCATCTATCTTTGGAAGAGGATACTTATTCCTTACCGTGACTTTGTTCAGTTGCCTATAGTTAATACACATTCTGAAAGACCCAACTTTCTTTCGCACAAATAGGGCAGGGGCGCCCCAAGGAGAAAAACTCGTCCTTACAAAGCCCTTCTCCAGCAGATCTTTCAATTGTTCTTTCAACTCAATGAGGGACATCGTATAAGGTGGAATTAAGATAGGCTTGGTATCGGGAATAACATCAATCCCAAAGTCAATCTTCCTATCAGGAGGGACTCCAGGCAAATCCTCAAGAAATACTTTAGGAAAATCATTCATAATCGGGACTGACTCAAGAGTTGGAGACTCAACATCATCAGATTTCACTTGCACGAGGTGATAGATACAACCTTTAGAAATCAGCTTTCTAGCTCTAAGAGATGAGATAAACTTTCCACTAGGTGCAACAAAATCACATTTTCACTCTAGAACCGATTTATTTAGGAATTCGAACTTAATAGTTTGGGCTCTACAATCAACGGTGGCATAACAGGCATGAAGCCAATCAATGCCAAATATCACATCAAAATCAATCATCTCTAACTCAACTATATCAATGATTGTATCCCTATAATGGATGGACACTACATAAGCTTTATAGACTTTCTCAGCTTGAATAGACTCACCCACTAGAGTAGAAACATCAAAGGGTTCCAGAAGACTATCAGGGGTTCTATCAAATATACTGTCAACAAAAGGAGTTATAAATGAAAATGTGGCATCAGGATCTATCAACACATAAAATCAAGAGAAAAGACTCGAATCAAACCCGTCACAACATCTTGGGAGTTCTGTTGATCTTAGAGACTACCCATGGCATACAAACAATTTGAGCTCTGGTTGCGCCTGACATAGTACCTCTTTGGTTTCCTCTAGCTGGTGAGGCTGGTGAGAAGATTGAGCTCGGTTAGCCCACTTTGGACATTCTCTTTGGTAGTGACCCCCCTGGTCACACTTGTAGCATATATCACTCCCCTTATAACATTTAACCATGTGCAATTTACCACACTTACCACATGCTGGCTTACCCAGTAAACCTTGAGCAATAATAGCTTATCTCTGAGATCCGTGGTCTCCAACATTCTGGGACCTCTGATCATTCCTGATTCTAGGTGCAAGTGTACTAACAGATGATGGTGCTGACCCCGTCTGAAATCTGTTTCCATTACCTTTCTTTCTAACCTTATGGATAGATGTTTTAGCCTTCTTACTTCTAAACTCCTCTCTATCATGTTGCCTCTCCTCATCAGCTTGTTGCACAAAGGCCATCAGTCTCCTAATATCCATATAACTCACAAGCATTGCTCCCCTCCAATCTCTCTTTGGCCCTCTATTCAGCCCATCCACATATATTTCCATTCTTCCCCTCATATACATAACCATGTCCGGAGCACATCGAGATAGCTATGTGAACTGCAACCCATACTCTTGCACAGTCATAGAGCCCTGTTTCAAGTTCAAGAAATCTCTATCCTTAGGAATTCCCGAACTCTAGATATGTCATGTGCATCCTGTCGGCCTACTCCTTGTCTTACAACAGGTTCTATGATAGCTTGGGCTAAGGTTTGAATAGCCTGGCGAAGCTCAGTATTGGAGACCTCATCTTGTGGGGGCTACTCAACAGGGACAACTTGGTCCACGTGCTCCTCATGTCCTTGAGGCTCAGATGGGTTAACATTTTTCCTGGCGGGATGTCCTCTACCTTTGACGGCTCTTCTGGGAGGCATGATCACAATTTGAAACGCATAAACTACGAATTAGAAAAAAATCTTTCATAATGCATAACTCTATCGCACAATTTAGAACATGAAAGAAGGGAAACAATTTCTAAATGTCCTATAACCTCCAAATTATGGATGTGGATCTTTTCATGTCGCCCAAGTTACACCTCTACTTTAGAGGATAAAATGGTCGCTGTCAAGATATAAAATCTAACCAAGGTTAGGATCGAACCCACAAGAAATACATAGACTCATGAGAATTCACAAATAAGTAATTCAAATAGTTAACCAACTCAATACCCCCAAAGGTGGGGGAGGGGGGGAGGGTTTTGTAATGATCAATAAGAAAGTAAACTAAACTACCTGTCATGGGAGAAAATCAATAATAGAGAGCTACTAGGATATTGTGTTCCCCATGATTCCCTAACTCAGTATCACCAGATTACCCAATTCTTGTCTAGAATATAATATGCAGAACGGTAATTTATGTTCACCAATCCCTTTGGTCAAAGGTGAAAGGCAAATTTCACTATGTGACTTGGCCCATCTCCATAGTGTGCAATACTAACCATTACCTATAAGTCCCAGTACAACCTCCTCTTGGCCTAATTTAGTTGATTGGACGAAAACACATCATCTAATCCTGTTATTCTAATCTCTTTTTTCTATTCATTACTACCTTGGTCTAATCAGTAACACTAGGCAGGTTCTAATGTTGGCCACCATTAGAAAACATTCAAAATGAAGAGAATTGATTAATACATGCATATATCCATTCCAAGAAGTACAAATTATCCGGGTTTACTTTGTTAGATCTTCATGGTTCCCACAACCCTAGTTGTGGATTTAGCTACTCATGCTATTGATAGATGAAGAAATTATGAATTAAGAAAACATAATCAAACACTTAGCCAATTAAATTAAGAAAAAGTCAATCCAATAGGAATGAAAATCACAAGTTTCAAGATCAAATTTACCCACAAGTGGTTTCTCACAATCTTCTCTCCCAAGTATTGAGTTCTCTAAGTATAAACCATAAAAATACTGAATAATGACATCCCCTCTTGGAAAATAACCTAAAAGTACTATTTATAATAATTACAATTAAGTCCTAAATAAAATAGAAAAAACTAGTCGGCAAACTCCACGAAATCTCTCTACGACTCATATTGTGATTTATGGCTCATAGTCTGGGTCTCGTAATCAGCTCCTGGGATTTTGGAATTCTCTTCTGTGTCACCACTTTACGACTCATAAGCTGATTCACAACTCATATTGCATGCTTGTAGACTCCAGCTGCATCAAATTGTTCTTCACTAAAAATCTTCATGAGGCCTATCTGTACAACTCGTAGAATGTGCTATGCCTATTTAAGATGTCTCGTAGAGTTGATTTTCAAAAATCATCCCTCACTGGAATTTTCCACGAAACTTCCTCTATGACTCATAAAATGCTCTACGATCTATATAGGGTCTTGTAAATCATCAAAAACCAGCGATCTTTTGCAATTTTGCCCCAAATCATGGCATATGTATTCCTACAAATCTAAACACAAAAACACATAAAACCCACACATATTGAGAACACATAAAATCCTAAGTTTTAAGCATCCAAAGTGTTGTATTTTGACAACATATCAGCACCCTCAACTTAAAATTGTTTCTTCTCCTCAAGTGACGACCCAATCAATATAGACAATACAGTAACACACATATCTCAACTCAATGGCATACATCACATTCAATTCAAACTCAGATACCCACATCAGTTTTTCAAACTAAGGATTAGATAGCTATTTAGTAAACCAATGCAAACTGGTGCATGTGACAACACAACTAGGACAAGCTAGGGAATCTGAATAGTCCACAATCACTAAACAAGTCAAATACTAATAATGCGATGCAAGTCCCTCACCAGAAAGAAGTCCCTTATATGACACTCATGACTAATACCATAGGCCTGCCTCTATACTTATGACTCAGACCTTAACTAACTGGACTAGGATCACTTTAGGACTTTCTAGGCTTGTAAAGTAGGCTCAGGGGGCTTTGGTATGATATTTTGAAATAATAGTGACTTAAGGACCTCCTTGAAACTACGTTTTTCTACACTTTTGCCCCACCAACTCTATTATTTTCACCTTATTCTCCCTTTTTCCTCATTCAAGCTTTGCTGGGTGCTTTCTTCTTATTTTTTAGCTGTTGCCTTTGTTTTACACATCATTTTGCTTCTTTAGCTCAATCTAAGGCTCTTTTCTTTTTCTTGCACCCGATACTTGATTTTTCTCTCTTTTTCTCCTCACTCCTAACTCACTTCCTTATTTTTGTACTTTACCCTTACACTGGCCACCCTCAACTTAGGCTTTTAGCCTGTATTGATGTACACAATATCTCTCCTCCGAACTAGGGCCACTTTTGGTAGCCACCCTCAACTTAGGCTATTTGCCTCAGTCAAGGTTTACAATGCTCAAGGAAAGACTAGCGATAATTTCAGCGTTTTCACTAGATAAGGCTAGGTTGATTAGGTTTTTAGAAAGAATTGGTACATGTAAGGGTCAAACATTTAGAACAAGGGATAAATCATCATTTTGGTTGGCTATTTTTAGGCTAATGTGGACTAATTAAAGAACGAAGGCCTAAGAGCCTTTCCTAATCCATTTAATCTATGATCTAACTTAGAGTAACAGGACAAGTTCTGAATTAGAAGAAAATACATGAATCTAGCAAAATAGGCTCACACTCACATGACACAGCATCCATCATCAATAAAAGGCTCTCAGATCATGCTTCTCATCTCAATTTACCCTTACTTATCAGAAAAAGATATTGTCAAACACCTAGACATGCACGGTTACTATTTAACTACTAATCAAAATTTTTGGTAGGTACCATTTTTCAAAACAAAACATAAAAACATGCTATATGTCACAATTATTAGTATTATATGTTACACATATTATCTAAACATCCTAAATATGCCGGTTCAACCGAAAGTAAATATCCACGAGGAAAAAAAAGCAGGCAAGAAAACCTCAGGATAAAAAATTTGGGTAGTTATGGACCCTAAGCTACTCAGACTTCACTAAGGCCCATAACTACCCACACCCCATGGAAAAATATGTGCATTGTACCCAATGCAGAAATTCTAGAAAAAATAGAATAAAAGGGGTCAAAACATACCTGAGCACCTAAGCGGCAGGGTCTAACTTGGGTTGCCTCCCAAGCGGTGCCTGATTTATTGTCGCGGCACGACATTGAGAGGTTGAGTACTCAGACTTCCTCAGGATCCCAATCCTCCAGTGTTTTGATCTCTTCCATATTTCCAAGATATGGCTTGACTCTTTGGCTATTAACTTTGAAAGTTCCTCCCTTGCGTCTCTCCAATTCAGTGGCCCTATGATCAAAGACGTGTGCTACTAGAAAGGGTCCTAACCATCTGGATTTGAGTTTCTTGGGGAACAACTTCAGCCTAGAATTAAAGAGCAACACCAAGTCCCCTTTGCAAATTGGCAGTTCTCTATGCGACGGTCATGCTGAATGTTCATTCGTTGTTTATACAAGGCTGAGCTCTCATATGCTTTCAATTGAAATTCATCAAGCTCATTAAGTTGGCTCGACCTAGAGTTTGCTGCATCATTCCAATCCAAATTCAACTTTTTCAATGCCCACATTGCTTTATGCTCAAGCTCCACTAGCAAGTGACATTCTTTCCCAAAGACAAGTTGGTATGGAGACATGCCTATAGGGTTCTTGAATATTGTCCGTTATGCCCATAATGCTTCATCTAGTTCCCGTGACGAAGCTGTCTGGACATTCACAGTCTTGGATAAAACTTGTTTAATTTCCCTATTGGGCACCAGCACCTGGCTAGCCATTCTGTGGATGAGAAGGCGTCGCTACCCAATGTTTCACTTTATAATTTTCAAGAAAAGCTTTAAGAAGTTTATTGCAGAAGTGAGAACCTCCATCACCGATGATTGCCCAAGGAGTACCAAACCTTGAGAAGATGTTCTTTTTTAAAAATGCTGTAGAATTTTTTCCTATTGTTGGGTAAGGCCAGGACCTCTACCCACTTTGAGACATAATCCACAACAACTAGGATATATCTTTTTCCATGTGAGCTAACAAATGGACCCATGAAATCTATCCACCGAACATCAAATAACTCAATAACCATAATGGGGTTCAGAGGGAGATCATGCTTGTGGGAAACCCTACCTTCTCATTGGCACCTATCACAAGATTTGACATAATCATGGGCGTCTTGGTGGATGGTAGGCAAGTAAAATACCCACATTGTAAGATCTTGTTGGCTATTTGAATCCCACTATGATGTCCACCCACCAATGACGAGTGGCATGCCTCAAGTATGCTCATCATTTCAACCTCAAGAACACAACGACAAATAATCCCATTGGCACATACACAAAACAAGTAGGGGTCATCCCAAAAGAACTTCCTCACATCAGACATGAACGTTCGACAATGATGTGTGTTTAGGTTGGGTGGCATGATATCACTTACCAAGTAGTTCACACAACCTGCGAACTAAGGTATTAGATCATGAGATGCAGCCAAGACTCTCTCGTTAGGAAAAGAATCATTTATCTCCAATCCATCATCAAATTTCATCATTGCCCCATCTTCCAATTTGGAGAGGTGATCTGCAATTTGATGCTCTATGTCTTTTCTGTTGATGACATCAAAGTTGAATTCTTGCAAGAGAACCACCCATCTCATCAACCTAGGCTTTGTATCCTTTTGCACCATAAAATATTAAAGTGCTGAGTGATATGTATTCACTACTACTTTGGTCCCCAAAGATATGATCTGAAGTTTTTGAATGCAAAGACCACTGTGAGTAACTCCTATTTTATGACAGTGTAATTCTTGTGGGCTATCCTTAGTGCTTTGCTGGCATAATATATGGGATGTAATACCTTTTTCTTGTGATATCCCAATACCACACTTAGAGCGACCTTGCATCACACATGATCTTAAAAGGTTTGGACCAGTCTGGAGCCACAATGATTGGCGCCGAGATCAACCTCTTCTTCAACTCTTCAAATTGAAAGATGCTAAGTTCGTGTTTAGATATGGATCATCAAACACGAACTTAGCATCTTTCTCCAATAATTTGCACATTGGGTATGAAAATCTGGATAAGTCTTTTATGAGCCTCCGATAGAATCCTGCATGCTCCAAGAAACTCCTCACATGCTTTACTGAGATGGTTGGTGGGAGCTTCTCAATCACCTCCTCTTTCGCTCTATCGACCTTGATGCCCTTGCTAGATATCCAATACCCATTTTCACCATGAAGTGACACTTTTCCCAATTTAGTACCAGATGACTTTCATCACATCTATGCAAAACATCATGTAGGTGCTTCAAACAGTCCTCAAATAAGTTCCTAACTATACTAAAGTCATCCATGAAGACTTCAATAATGTTCTCCACAACGTCTGAGAAATGAACATCATGTATCTCTGAAATGTTGTTATGGCATTACATAACCTGAATGCTATCCTCTTGAATGCGAATGTGCCATAAGAGCATATAAATATGGTCTTCTCTTGGTCCTTTGGGGCGATGAAAATCTAATTATGACCTGAATGCCCGTCGAGAAAGCAGTACCATCCCTTTCCTGCTAGTTGATCCAACATCTGATCCATGAATGGCACAGGAATGTGGTCCTTCTCAGTCGAGTCATTGAGCTTTCTGTAATCTATGCACACCCTCCATCCTGTGACTTGTTGTATTGGGATCAATTCATTCTTGGAATTCGGTACCACTATAATACCCCCTTTCTTTGGAACACACTACACCGGGCTCACCTATTCACTATCGACGATCGGGTAGATTGCTCCTGCATCCAACCATTTAATGATCTCTTTGCGCATAACTTCTTGCATAGGAGGATTTAGGCGTCTTTGATGTTCAATGCTTGGCTTGTAATCCTTGACCAACTGGATTTTTTCTGTACATGCCCTTCGGGGAATACCAATAATGTCTGAAATTGTCTATCTGATGGCCTTCTGAAATTGTTTGAGCACCGTTATAAGGGCATCCGCTTGCTCATCATTCTAGTCTGTAGCTATTACGATCAGCAAAGTGTTGTTTTTTCCTAAAAATGCATATTCCAAATATGTTGGAAGGGCTTTCAGTTATAACACCGGTGGGTCTTCTATGGAGGGTTTTGTTGATGGTGACTCCCGATTCTGCAAAATCTAGCTCTAGCTTAGTTTGGCACCTAGGACCATAAGACACTCCTAGAGCATTTACTATCTCCTCATAGTCTGGGATACGATCACTATCAAAGTTCATCAACACTGCCTCCAAAATGTCAACACCCAATCTTATCTCAAGTGGTACTTTTGGATCAGCATCACCAATAGTCTTGATAACGGAAACTATTCTCATATCATTGTCTTTCCTTGCTTGTTAACATATGTTGAACATGAATCCTTCCCAAATCTAAACTTGAGTTGGCCCTTCTCCATATCTATCAAAGTGCGACTAGTGGCTGTGAAGGGCCTTCCCAAAATAATAGGAACATCAAAATCAACCTCACAATCAAGGATCACAAAGTCTGCAGGGAATATAAACTTTTCCACATGAACCAACACATCATAAAGTGTATCCCCATAGGTTTCTTTACCATTCTATCCGCCATCAACAACCACATGCTAGTTGGATTAGGGACTCCCAATTCAAGCTTCTTGTAGATCGCAAGAGGCATCAAATTGATACTGACACCTAAATCACATAGTGCTCTTGCGAACTCTACATCTCATATAGTGCAAGGTATGGTGAAAGCACCTGGGATTTCATGCTTTTGAACCAAGGACTTCATTGTGATAGCACTGCAATATTGAAGCTCTTGAGAAAGCTCTTGACTTATAATGTGCTTTCTTGTAACCAAGTCCTTCATATACTTTGCATAGCCCAACATCTTTTCTAATGCCTCAATGAGCGGGATGTTGATAGATAGCTGCTTTAGCATGGAGAGAAAATGCTTGAACTTGCCTTCCTCTTTCCTATTTTTGAGTCTTTGAGGGAAAGAAGGAGGAGGCTTAAGGATGGGTTTAAACTTCTGTGCCGCTTCAACTTCTTCACTTACCGCATCCTTGCCATGATCATCTCCTTTATCTATATCCTTATCTTCAACTATCTCTTTATGAACATCTTCTACATCAACCAAGTAGGAGGATCAACTGTGCTCTTTGATATGCTAACAAAATACAAAATATTTGGTGCCTAAAACAAGGAATTTTGTGTGTTCTCAATGCGCTTTTTATGGTTTTTATGTGTTTTGTGTTTATTTTTGTAGAAAATAGAGGTTGACCTGATTTTCGGAAAAAACAGCAGATTTTGTTGAATTTGAGGACCTACAAGGCCCACTATGAGTTGTAGCCCAAGCTACGAGTCGTAGGGGATGACTGTAGAGATTAAGAGCTTCCAAAACTAAAATCTGTGTGATTGAATTTCAAACATATGAGCCCAGGGTACGAGTCATAGTCCTCACTACGACCCGTAGAAGAGGACTTCATACTAATTAATAGTATTGATTAAAACTAGACCAAGAATTGTAAGCATAGACTACGAAAAGACAATACGAGTCATGGACCAGACAACAACTCATAGTATGGATAGTACGGTCAAGTCCAATATGCCAAATGCTAACTACGAAGCCCGATTACGACTCGTAGGTCATCCTACTAGTTGTACCTACGAGCTATAGCTGCTGCCAACCAGATTTTCTAATTTATTTTAAGGATCTTTGTGTAAATAGTATAAGTTAGGGTTTTAGTAGAAGAAAATGAGATTACACATAACATAGAATATTTTGTAGAGAGAACATTTAGGGTTTAGAGTAGAAAACTAGGGTTTTATCTTGAAGGCTCAGTTTGGAGATTAGAATCACTTGTAATTCAACTTCATCTTCAAGCTTGTTAATCCAAACTCAAGGTGGCTTATCTTTCTTGGGTAATTTCTCAACCATGTTTATTTCATTCATTGTTTGTGTTGTTGCCCAAGTTATGCATAGCTAAACCCCCAGAACTTGGATGTTGTGGGAACCATGAGTAGCTAGCTTAATAACCCAGATTATTTGCACCTCTTGAGTTGGGTATTTGCATGGATTGTCCATTTTCTTTTATTTTGCTTGTTGTTTAATAGTGGCCAACATTAAACCCCCTAGTGTCAAGATCCCGATCAAGGTAGTGATAAATTAGAAAAGGAAATGGGTGACAAGATTCGATTATGTGTTCTCATCTAATCAACCAAACCCAACAAAGGAGAGGTTGACTGTGACAATAGGTAACAGTTAGTTGGCACACTATGGTAGCCGGCCAAGCGCCATAGTAGAATTCGACGTTTACCTTTGCCCAAGGGTTGGAAGAACCTAAGTTACCATCCTGTATGCAATGTCCCAATTTAGGATGTGTTGTCTAGGGTATTTGAGTTAGTGAATCATGGGGAACACTATTTCCTAAGTTGCTCTCCAATTTGATTGTCTCTTTGCTTTGTTAGTATAGTTTTAGTTTCTTATAAGTCATTTCAAAACCC
>JAPFFP010033887.1:0-15456 GCA_026153255.1 Solanum medicagineum | reverse complement strand
CCCACATCTCATCATAAACATACCATCATAGCACCAACAACATGAGATTGACATAAACATAGTCTCCAAAAGCAATATACATAACACATAACAAGCCCGTATGTAGAGTTTACATGATGTCCAACAGCGCCTCTAAATTATAGAATAGGACAGGGGCCAAGACATGTCCCAGGCTCACCCTCAAAGTAAAAACATAAGTGAATATAACATAATAGCTAGATAGAAGGTGGGTCTTGTCCTTGGGGTAAAAAACTCACCACTAGCAAGCTCACAATCCAATCTAACTGTCAAGAGGTAGATGAAGATAGTCTCTGGTCGCTATATGATTAGATCATGTATGCAAAAGTATGCGTTAGTATGTTTGAATGTACTACGTATAGGGGCATGCAAATGCTTACAAATATATTAACCTGCTATAAATGTTAGATAACAAGGACACGTATATAGAAAGAAATATATAGGAAAGAATATAACATCAATATGCCTTAAAGTACATGATGCATGAATGCCATAATATTTCAACATACGGGGATGTGACCTTAATTGGCATCTAAACCATGCGAGCAATTACATAAACCTCCCAATGTATACCTCCACACCGAGTTAAGAGTGGAGTACTTGCCAAAGGTAGCCCATACCACACCTTACGACCTAGTCTTTTTAGTGTGACGGCAATCTTCCTTACGGCCTGGCCTTTTTAGAAGGATTCCATAATAATTCCATAAAGGGGCATAAATATGAAGCTATGCTGACACGTAGTTATGAGAAAAGAGACTTTATATAAAGACCCCTTAGGTTGAGCCCCCACCTCCAACCTCATTCGATGATAAGTCAATATCCCACGGGAATACATATACATATATATGCTTGAAAAAGAGGTGTAAGTCTTTCAAATCGTTTCATACATACTTAGGCTTAAAAGCCAAACATACTTCATAATCATGCATACTTGGGCTAAAAAGCCAAATCATACTTCAATTCATGAATACATGGATAGGAATAGCTTATTCATACTTGTATATGTTGGTGAATCCTCACCCATAAGTGTTTAAAAAGTCATATCATAGACATTATGTGATCACATGTCATGTCATAACCATGCTTGCTTGAACTCATAGTCATATTCATAATTGGGTCTTAACCCACATCATAAATCTCATGAAAATACTTGTTCATGCATGCATATGCCATGGGGTATAAATAAATAGCATGAGTATTAGGAATTCATAACTAAAACAATATAATAAGATGAAATCATAATAAATCCAGAAAAAAATCAACAATTAAAGTACACTTGAACTTATCCATGCACAGATTCATAAATTAAAGGAACATGCATATTCAATTGTTCATAAATCAATGTTAATCATAATAATAAGATTCAAATCATCATAAAATCAATAAATAAGTTCAGACAATAGCTCAATTTCAACAAATTAGAACTTATTTAAAAGACTCATTTGCAAATCATACTTGAAAATCATAAAATTGAAGAGATAGATTTTTAGGTCTTCATGATTGGAAGAGAATCAGGATCAATACCACATATCTTGAAGAACTAGAAGAATTAGGATGGAATTGACTTGAATTGAAAGCCCACTTGAAATCCAAGCTTGAATCCCTAACACTATACTTTGAAGAGAGAACTTAAGAATTGAATTCTAGAGCTTGAGTGTATAATGAGAGTGAATGAGTGTAAGAAGTGAGTATGATCTGATATAGGCGGTTAGGATAGGTACCAAGGTCCTCAAAGACCTTTGAATTAAACCAAACATACAAAAATACCATTAATGAAGTGGAATTAGATTTTTATCTAGGGGTCTCATACAAATGCACCACGGTACGTACAAAGCTCGATTGATCGTACAACGGTCCATGAAAATGTCCACTGTGACACTTAGAAAAATTTGGCCAAGGATGTTTCCTGGAGGCTTCATGGTCTGTGAAACTCTCCACAGTCCGTGGTAGAGTCCTTGAAAAGTTCTAAGTTCCGAGACGGTACTTTCATGCTTAGAAAAATTTAGCGAAGGGCACTTTAACGAAAGGCCACCACAGTTAGTAGCAAGTTGTACAGTCCGTACAACGACCTTGGTGTCTGCCTTGGTCAAAATCATGGCCTGAACACAAGGGCACCTTCCAAGAGCCTCTTCCACGACCAATGATGAGGACCACGAGCCGTGAAAGGCTCCATGGAGGGCCACTTGGCCTTGAACCTCTTGAAGCCACATAAAATGGCCAACGGCCACCCCGAGGCTCCCTCCATGGCTCGTGGAGATGACCCTGGAGAGGCACCTTGGTCAAAAACCTTGAAAACCCAATTTTTAAGTAACGTTAAGGCCTCCTGAGGTCCGGGTCCTTACAAAAACAAAACTATCCAGAATTATAATCTTGGAACTTATAACCATGACCATAATCAGAATAGAAAATCCCAGCATAGTCCCAAAAGCGGAATTTGGAGAAAGTAGAGTACACATACACCTTACAACTACCTCGAAGAGATAGAGAGGGCTAGGCTCGAGTAATGAACATCGGAGTAGTAACAAAATAATACAAAAGTAAAGAGGACGAAGAGAATAATAAGAAAAACATAACATAACATATCAAAGAGGGACAACCACCAAAACCAATTAATGTGATAATTGAAGCACAGTAAATAACAGGGAAATTTTCAGGCTTCATTTCAAACTTTTAAACTTGATGGTGTGGAATTTATGATGACATAAGTAGTGAACAGTTTTACTTGAAATATATAGATAGGTGAAACCAATGTTACGATCCTAAACCAGATTAATAAGCACTTCCCAGATTTCTTCAAACATTAGTATATCTATATAAACAAATTAAAAGAAGCGTCCTTCCTCGAGAGGCATCTTTTAATGCTATTCTACACTTATGTTGAAGGAAAAGGTGGAGGACAGACACATAAGATTTTATAAGTTTCCCTCCCTTATTATTTCATGTCTGAAAATGACATTTCATTGAACCTTACAACTTATTTCAGATTAGCAACAACGTCTAGACTCTGTTAGCAGCAATATCTTGAAAGAAACAGTTTTTCTTTAAAAGCAGATTTGAACTGTATATTAATGGAAATGCATTTATAGATTTTGCGAGAAAGGACTAGACACTACTTCAACTTCACCGCCCTGTCATTGATCCAGACCTATGACAAGGCACATTTAATAACTATTCAACTTCCATGCCTTCCCTCAGCTAATGTATATCATGAATCAGTTAGGACATTCTAAAACAACTATATACAATAATGTGCCAGACTGGTCAAAAGATCAGGAAAAGGAAAAGAAATATGTTTTTTTTTTTTTTTTTCATTTGCATTTGCTTGCTTGTGGGTGGGTTAAATATCATCAACAACTCTTAGCTAGCTATACATGTTTGCAATGGTCAGAGCGGCCTGGAGCTCTTCCACTTCATTTGGTGTCATCAACTATTGAAAGTCCTTCTTCAGACCTTTACTCTATGTTTTCCTTTTCATCATGTCGACAAACTTGACTCCATCTTTTCCTCTTCATCAATCGACGTTCGACGTAAAACTTAACTCTGGCTCTTCTTCTTCATCATCAATCAAGACACTCTATCAATTGTTGAAGATGAACCTGGAAAAAATATTATAATAGTTCAGTGTATCGATATACTATTTAACATTAAATAACTAATAAATAATAATGGGAAAATGTCATACCATTTATTTCATTCCATAGCCATGTGCGAGCACAGGGGCGGATTTACGTTAGGCCAAGGGGTGTCACGTGACACCCCTTCATCGCGAAAAAATTAAAATATATATATATTAGAAGTCAAAAACAAAATGAGGATAAATATGATACAGTGACACTGCTTGACATAAAACATGCTGCAGCTCAATTGGTTCAGGCGCTTCATTTTCGCACATAAGGTTGCGAGTTCAACTCTCAGCAGCACCTTTAAATGTTTTGCCTCTAAACAAAAAATGCTTTACGTTGACCTTTTGGAGGATAACAAAGCATTTAACCAATCAGACTAAATTAACATATATAACTTGCTAATTAAGGATTTTGTTGCTTACTTTAAATCCATTTTCAAAAATGAAAAGTTATCGAGTTGAGTGATAGTAATATATGTGAATAGTATTTCATTTATATTATGCTTTGTATTTAATATAATATATCACGTTTTATTTATAAGCATTTAACCAATCAGACTAAATTAACATATATAACTTTTCAGGCAATAAATTATTTTAAACTAATTAAGGGTTTTGTTGCTTACTTTAAATCCATTTCCAAAAATGAAAAGTTATCGAGTTGAGTGATAGTAATATATGTGAATAGTATTTCATTTATATTATGCTTTGTATTAAATATAATATATCACGTTTTATTTATATTATTTTTATAAAAACGGTGACACTGCTTACAAAAACTTCTGCGTACACCACTGTGCAAGCATACACTAAAGCTTCCAAAGTAGTAGGATGAAATCTACTGCAATGCGGACTAATCAACCTCTCACTAGTGTTAAATGGTGATTCAGAAGTGATGGTTGACACAGGAATGGCTAAGAGGTCACGAGCTAACTCTTTCAGAGTAGGAATTTCAATCCGTTTGTCTTCCACCAACTCCAGGTATCAAATTATGAAGTCCGAAGTAGCAAACTTTCTTCTAAATATAAATCCAACTTGGATCTTGTCCCCGCGAAAGTCAACTCGAAGCAACATTTAACACTAATGGTCTTTATATGATAATAAGTACCTAGTAATATCTGGAGCTGGAGTAGCAAAGCAACCAACTCATATGGTTAATCTAAATTCACTTTTTAGGAAAACCATCAATTAAAATGGCTTCAATGGTCAGTTCCATAATGTAAATCACCATAAATGTATGCAACCAACATCATCTGCAATGCAGGAAACATTCTGGACGCAATGGCCCTATTGCAAAATTAGGTACCAGTATAACAGTACTTACGTGGACGTACTTTACGCTGCCAGAAATGCTCGAAGTCTTTCAGTGCATATAGGTGCCCCCTTGTGGACCCAAATGGAGTCTGCCTAGAGTCAGCATGTGCCCCTTAAATCTAATCTCAACCAACCTCCAGAGAAGAGAGCTTCCTAACCACGGAACATCAAAAATGACTGCAGGCAGTGCTAGGTTTCTACCCACCCAAACGGGATTCCGACCAGGTCATATCAGTAGAACAACAAGGTATGAACAAGAAAAAAGCAGATGAAAGACTGGTCCAGTGTTTGAGGATATAATGACCAAACAGAAAGACGAAAAACATGAAAAGTTAAAGAGAGGTATGAGAGAAAGACCTTCAAGGACAAAGGTGGATCACAAAAGCAGGAAATGATGTCAGAAGCAGACAGTTGAATCGAGTTAGAACAATGATGCTTCAACCAGTGTGGAGATAAGAGGATGTAGATGATGATGGAAAGCATCTACCTGCTGGACAAGGAAATGGAATTGATAGCTACGGCACAAGGAGATCATCTCAGCATAGGCAACATATTTCATACAGTGAAAGTGTAAGTGATCATGGGAATGAATTGGCAAGCCCTCTGATGAAGGCACGGCCTACACAGTCAGCTGTAGATGGCAAAACTCAGAAGAAAGAAGCTATTGGTGGTGATGATCAACATCGAGCCGATGTAACTATCTCGTGCAGTAATTCTGTGGAAAGATCAAATCAAAATGGAGCAGGCCCTCGTGAAGGTGACATGCAAAACAACAATTCTAATGTTTGAGATAGTTAAGGAACAAGCTTCTAGACCGCCCTTAGGAGGCGTAAAAAAAGTTGAACTTATTGTGGATTCTAATTTGGATTCAGCCACAGCTCCTAATAGTAATATTCTGGAGGTGTATGATTATCCTGACCCAGAATTCAGTGAGTTTGACAAGCTTAAAAAACAAAATTCCTTTGCAATTGATCAGGTCTGGGCTTGCTATGATACAGCTGATGGCATGCCAAGATTCTATGTCAATATTAGGAAGGTGATGTTCAGTTGGCTAGAGGCTTTCCTCGAAGATTAAAGGGCCAGAGCTTGGGTTAGGGCAGAGTTGCCCAATCTTTTTCTAATCTCTTGCGATCTGGATTATACGATTTTACAAATTAAAATAGAATAACATCACTTTAACCTCACTATTCAAAAGAAATTTATAAGATTTGGAGCTTAATAATATACAAGAAAGTTTATTAAATTGCACAACCAGTGATTAAAGCTAACAGTTGCGCGCAACCTATCAAGTGGTTAGAGTTATACAATATCTACCCTATCCGAGATAGTAATCTTGATATTTTTGTTTCAGTTAGAATTTGAGCTTAAACTAACTACCGAAACTGTATCCTGTACTATCGTTTTATCAAAGGAGATGAAAAAGCTATAAGAATGTCACCTTAAAGTGGTACAATGTTGACTGCACTGACTTGTACTATCAACACCAAATTGATACATGTGTTCCTATTGAAGTCACGGTAAATTATCTTTTTTTCATTTATCAATCTTCGAAGTTACTGAGTAAATATAGAGTGATGAGTTTAATAGTGCATTAGGGACTGAATGATGGCCAATTCCAGAAGCATCAAGTATAACTTATCCTAATTCCAGGGATTTAATGATGGCCAAGAAAGGATCACCAAGATACAGGGACTGCAGGTCTGTGTGTCTATGTATATATATATAATTTCTAATTTACATATTACTTTATTTGTCTTTCAATACTTTAGTGGGTTTTCTCCTAGTATTTTAATTTTATCTAATATTTTGACCATTTCTTCTAAGTCTTTGGACTTTTAATAGCTATTATTTTTACCATTTCTGTCCTAAAGTTATAAAGTTCTATATCTATATTGATCAAAGTAGTCTTTACTTAGTATATCATAGTATTCTTTTTCGTACATTTAATTTTTCTTTTTACAATATTTTTTTACCATCCTTACCTTCATTACAACAAGACTGCAGGTGTTCTAAGCCTCATGTATTGGAGGATGCTGTCTCTAATTTATTATTAACGTATCTTCCTGTTATCTATATTGTTGTTGTTGTACCGGTGTGTAAGTAGTATTTTTAAAGAATGTTACTCCATCTCTTGTAATCAAACAACTACCATTATTATGTAATATGAAATGTAGTCCTAGAACAAGATCTACATTTATATTTAATTCCCTTACCCAAATCTTATTGACATTGTAAGTTGGTTTGTAAAATTCATGTAATGTATTTATGAAACTAATCTAGGTTTTCTCTATGTAGTGTTCATATATGTTATAAGTTTCATCCATTTGCATTGCTGCAACTGGCTTATTTAAAATTTTTATTAGATTTGGTGATATTATTTTCTTGTTTATTATGCACCCGATACATCCTGTGTCTAGTAGTGCTAGAGTCTTCTCTACATCTCCTATTTTGATCCTTGCTAGCATTTTTACTACGGTAATATTTTTATCTTCATTACATATTAAAGCTTCATAAGTCTCTATGTTCATTAATTTTGTTTCTTGTGTAGGTTCCGACTGTCATTCTTCCTCCACTTTTTCTTTTTCATTTTCTAGGGCTCTTATCCTTTGCTCTAGCTCGGTTACTCTAGTTTCTAATATCATTATTCATAAAGTCATGGTCTAATTTCTTTCTTCTTTGTATTCTTCTTCTTTGTTATCTTGATTTTTACTATGTCTTCTTTACATGCGATGCATCCTTTCATATAGCATAATTTGCATTTTGCTCTTTTTTCTCTACGAGGGTATCATATACATATAGCACATTGATTACTATCTATCCCTTTGTTCTTTTTAAACACATGATTACACTCTTGCAAAACATTTACCATTGTGCTTGCTTGTATTTCTTCTAAACTAGGTTCTCCATTTATACTTCTATTTCGTTTATCAATTCTTCTTGTTCTGATTCAGGGGAGTCTAACTGTGGTCTCTCGGCTAGCTCTATACTAACAACAAAATATATACTTTCACTATCTGACATATATTCATCCACATTTATTAGCGTTTCTTGAAAATTTATTATTAGTTGTGAATTTCTTGTCCGACTATTATTTCTCTTACATACATTTGCCAAATGTTCTATGCTACCACAAGTAAAATATTCTAATTTATTTCTATAATTTCAATCAGTTTTATATTTTCTAACATGTCTATTTCCGTACATATATGGTTTTCTAGCTGATAACTTTCTTAGGTAGTATTTTCTTCTATTATATGTATTCGCATAATGTGGCATATTTCTTTTATAGCATCATTTTCGATTTTGGTCTTTATTATAGCTTTGAGTAATATATATTATGTTTTTATAGAAACTCATCTCATTGTGTTTTAATTGCTTCTGAATTTGTATTTTCGTACATTTTTTTATTAGTATTTTCATCACATGATGCACCCTATTTCATATTGACCATCTAGTATTTGGATTTTGGATTACTCCTCTTTTATACCATCTTTCTTCTATCTCTCACCCTAAAGCTCCTAGTGATTTGTTAAATAGTTTCTTTCCTAATTCTTCATCGAACAAATTTTCTGTAATTGTAAAATAATAGTAATAGTCTTCCAAAAAGGTCTTTATGTAGAACCAACTTGTCATACTTAGTTGTTCTAATTCTATTTGAGCATTTCTTTGTAGTATTACTAATCCACTATTTCGGTCTTCTCCTGTAATCGAACTACGTATCTTGTTAAGGCCTAAAATTCCTATAGGAAGTAGATTTATAAGCTTCCCATAGAGCTTTTGCCTATTCTCCTAAGAAAGTCTCCATATATTTATACATTGTTTCTGCACCGGTATCTTGGTATGTCTTTATATGGTCTGCTATACCTATTCCCTTCCAGAGATCTATGACTGTGTTCCACATTTGCAGGTCTTGTGTGGCTACGTTCAGTATTTTTCCTTTGTTACCACCTTCTTCTAACTTAAATGGTTCTTCTATCAGCATTCTTTTTCGTATAGGCTTTATGCTTTCTGTTACTATTTCTGGACTTACTCTAAACACACTTCTTCGTGGTACATTTTCGGTACTCGTGTCTACTGTATGTTGTTGTGTTATTCGTTGGAATGGGCTAGAACTACTTAACAATAACATTACCCCAATACCTCAAAGGCTCCCGCCCGTTGCGGGGTAAGGGGGGTCGGATGTACGCAGCCTGACCCCTATGTTTAAAAACATAGCGCGACTGTCTCTGAATGACCCATGATCAGCATCGAAAGTTACATTGACTAACTGCTACTTCACAATTGAAAAAAGCACAGACAGTTTAAAGAGTCATTTTGCTTTATTCCATCATACCCCAAAGCCAAAAAATAGTGAATCTTTGGCTCCATCCAAGATTGATGGAAATAAGGGCTAGAACTACTTGATTCCATAAATTCTTTCTGGCTTATAGCCGAATCTAATTCTATTTCCTCATCATTATCATATGTTTTATTGATAATTTTGTCAAGTTCATCTAGTTTTGTTTGCATTTTTTTGTTTTTGGTTCTCTATATCCTAAGTTATCTGTTTTAAATTTGCACTTCTTTAAAGTGCAATTCCATTTCTATTAAATTCATTGCGCCTAACTTACACCCGTTGCATTTAAATGTTGCACTTGTATTTTCTTCATACCTTCTTTTCATCTTTCTCAAGGCATCATCTCCCCCAAATTCTTCTTCTATTATTTCTACATTCATTATTTCTGTGGTTGTGCCTATTTCATCATCTAATTTCTTTTGCATAGTGTATTTGTAATAAGTGAATCTTATAGATGTTTCTCCTTTAGTATTTGTATACATCGAATGCGATTCTGGTACCAATGTTGTTTTCTTGTTAAATCTTTCTAAATTCCATTCTAACCCTGCATATTCTTATAGATTTAGTTTTTGATTTTACTAGCTTTATTCCTTTATTTCCCATTATTTCGACTACATCATCTACTTTAATCTTAAATTTTGTATCACTACTTAGGACCATTTTCCCTATAAATCTGTCACAACCTGGACCTGGGCTCTAAAAGTGACACGAAGAATGGGAACCCGAGAGTCCCCAAACAAGCCTCAAAGTACCAAAATTCACATCATCGGTTCGGAAACGCATTCAAATTAAACACATAGTTCTAAGGGATGGGAAAGTAGGACTCATGCTATGGGAATATCTTAGGGAAAGGGATTAACATGGATTCACATAGTATATAACACATAATGATTAAGGGCGGGTAAGTATGACTCAAGCTATGGTTGCAATTTGGGACTTAGGATGTTCCACATTTCCACATCAAACATTCATATATATCATAGTTCTCATAATCAATCTATAATAGTCATATCCAAGGAATAACATCATAAGCTTCAAATACAACACATAACACATAGATCCGACGAGAGTCTACAAGATGTCCAACAATGTCTCTAGTCATAAGATAGGACGGGGGCCAAGACATGTTCCGGGCTCACCCTCAAAGTATAGATAATATAAACAACAACAACTTAAGGTAGAGGAATGGTGGCTTTTCCTAGGAAGATAGGACTCACCATAATGTCTCAAAATTCGATGTAGACATCGAACGGTGGATGAAAGTAATTCTCCGGTCCCTACATGGTGAGATCATGTAGGAAAAAGTATGCGTCAGTACGTTCAAACGTACTAAGTAAGCGGGGTACAATGCATGTAACTTACCAAAACCTGCATACAATGTTAGATGGCAAGGGCACATAATATAGAAGGAGATTTATAGCAAGGAATGTAATATAACAAGATGCTATGAAATTTATGATGTATGAAATGCAAATGATGCTCATATATATAGGGGGGATGTGACCATAACTGACACTCAAACCCATGCGAGTATTACATGAATTTGCCTGATATTGACCTCCCATCGGGTGAGAGAAGATTACTTGTTAAATGTAATCTACACCATACCTTATGACCCGGTCACTTCGTATGTGGTGGCCACCTTACTTACGACCCGGTCATTTCGGAAGGATTTCCATATCAAAACATATCATAAACGAATAATCATCCCTTATGACCTAGTCATTTCAGAGATGACTACCACTCCTATTCTGGCACATAGTTCAAGGAAAAGGAGAGAGTACTTGGGGATAGCTCTAATGCCCCCAAACCATCGGTGCTAAGTCGTCATCCCACAATAATACATATATGTATATATATATATATGCTTTCAAGAGATACAAGTCCTGCCAAATCATTTCAATGCACAATTGGGCTTAAAAGCCAAACATCATTCATGATAGTTCATACTTACGCTCAAATGTCAATAATACTCATGCATAGGAATAGCATATTCATATACAAAATGATGCAAGCACACAAAATGCTCAAAGAGTCATAATCAATAGACATATATGTGATCACATTATTGTCATAACCATTATCTTGTCAAAAATCATATACTTAGCATAATTGGGCTTAACCCACTTCATAATTTCCATAAATTCATGCTCATGAAATGCATAAGCTATGAATGAATCGTGAGTGAGATGGGTAATTTAGATTCAATCTAAAATCATCAAAAAAATATGAAATTCAAGTGAAAAACTAGTTAAATCCACATCTAAATCATAATATAATCACCCATGCTTAGATTCAAACATTTATGGATCATGCAATCAAATATTCTTAATAACAATGTATTTCAATATTTTAAAGCTTAATTCATCTTTAAATCTATAGATAAAGATAACCCATTCATTGTTGGAATTTAAGGAATCAAAATATTTTAAAACCCCAAACTAAAGTAAGCAAAATTCATGTAGATTTTTTGAAAATAGCTTGGATCTCCTTGATTAGAAGTAACCAAGGATCAAAACCCGCATACCTTCACCAAGATGAAGAAATCCCAAATAGTTTGAAGAAGACTTGAGTTCTCTAGCTCAAATGTTGAAATCTCCAAGAGTTCTTTTGTGGAAATATTTTTAGAGGGTTTTAAAAATATGAAGAGTGATTTTGAATGTTTGAAATAGGTTTTAGGTTTTTAGATGACCATAGAATAGCATAGGAATTCCCAAAAGACCAATAGAAAGTACCAAATTTATGAAAATGTCATTAATGAATTGAATAGAAATTTTGGTCGAAGTCACTTCACTGATGGCTTCACGGGCCCTGCGGAACTACATAGTCTGTGCACTTTCCCGTGAACCTATACTTAGCAAAAATTCTAGAAGTTGGAACTTAGCTCAATACTTAGAAATTTTTAACACCATGGTGAGTCCCACGGTTAGGTAAATGGCCCGTGAGCCTCACCACGGTTCGTGGGGCTAGGCGTGGAACCAACCTTAGCCAAAAACTCCCCATGCCAACCTTGACGACTTCATGTTAGCCTAGATGGCTCGTCACCCTCACCACGGCTCATGTGTTGAGCCGTGGTGCCACAACTAACAACAAAAATCATTTCTCCACAGCAAGAGTGCACCACACTTACGATTTTTCTCACGCTGGTCTTACCCCAATACTTAGGCCAAAAATGGCCTTTTCAAGCTCAAGGTTGTTCCCATGGATCATGAGAAGCCTCATTGCTCGTTTAGGTGCCCGTGTGGCAACACTGCACAGGAGGATGTTACGAAAATGGGCATAACTTCTTTATCTGAACTCGAAATGAGGTGAAACCAAGTGCCTTAGAAAGCTAATTCAAAGAGATTTTATTTGATATGTCATGGGCCACCTAGTTCATTTTGTTCTAAGAGATATACTCTTTTAAAGTTGACCCTTTTATCGGTACTCGTGAAAAACTTAGACAATGAAATTCCTTTGAACTTGGATCGATGTAGGAGACCTATGATGGCTCTTAAACAACATAAATAATATTGAATTGAAGGCTTGAAAGTTAACTTAGATCGAGCTTGGAGGTTCCATAAGGTGCCACCTAGGCCCAAAACTTTCCGAAACCAAATCTCAGACGTCACTAAAGCTATACAAAAATCCAGGTCCTTACAAAAGCCTACACACATTAATAGATTATTATTAACCCCTCTATTTTTTCATAACCTTAAGTCTATATTTCGATTTTAATGCTTTTTCTGAATTCACTCAAGTTTAGCATGAAATCGGAGTTAATGTAGAAAATTCCTCCATTGTTAGTCATATCCACCACGGTTAATCCTATGATAGATTTATTTAGATCAGAACATCTATCGTCACATATTGTAATTAATACATTAGTTCCTAAGTTCTTTCTAGTTAATCCTTTTAATCCAATTACAACTAATCACATGTGCATGAGAGTCATTATAGTAGTTATTATTATGTTAAATGATTCTGGATTAATTAGATGTACTTCGTTGTTTCATTTCCTATGACTGACAATTGTTCTTCTCTATAATGTCTATATAGTTGAGTATTTCTTGAGAAGTATCTTGTATCATACAATGTCTTAGGATTTAATAATTTTAATTGGTTTTGATGAAAAATTTATAAATCCCCATCTATGTCGATTATCTGATTTAATTCTTGGTTTTGATTTTCTTGTTTACCTTGTGATAATGTTCCTGTTATAAGGTTGTTTCCATTTTATTGTCTGAAAAATGTACTCTTGGTCTTTCTTCGGTTGTTCTTGTCCTACCTGGAAAAAAATCCATAGTTGAGGTTTTCTAGTCAACTTTGTCCAATCTTTTTGTGGTGTTATTTCTATATTTTTAACTGGAGTATCAATTCATCTACTTCTGTATTCCTTGGTTTTTCTGTTGCTTCGTCCTTTACTTTAAGAAGTTTATCTATTTTGTATTTATTTCAAGCAATAGTGCAATTATAGTACTATTCTATTTAATAATAACTTGCTCGGACTTGCTTTGGGGTAAATAGTCTGAAAATCCTTGTGGATCAGTTTAAAGTTTTGAGGTAAAATTTAGTGCCTTGGCATAAATTGGGTCTAGATTGTTCATGAAAGAGAGATTTTTTAAAGTTCTTCTACTATCTTTTTTAGTTCGTTAATCTCAGGCGTTACTGCTTCTACTTGCCCTATTATTTTGCTTACTACTTGCATTGTTTTGACTTCTAATTCTTTGTGTTTTTTTATTATTGTCCAGACCAATTTTTCTATTTCGACCTTAGTAGGTATTTTTTTCGATATTAAACTTATTATTCATATATTGGATTTTTCTGTCTATTTCCAATTCTTGTGATTTTAGAAAATCAAAGTTTTGTTTGACCTTGTCTAGTATCTTTTTCAGTTTATCCTGAGTATTCTCTATTAGGTCAAGCAGTCTTATTATAGTCTTTTCTCTAAAATTTATTGTCAAGTCTATTAATGTATTATGTTGTTTGTCTTCAGAATGTAACACATGTTCTCCTCTACTGAAATTACACCTTAATACTATATTATCTTTTAATATTTTCAATTGCTTTTCAGGGTGAATTCTTAGGTCTATAAACTTAAGATTCTTAAGGGGATCTAAGATAAATATTATCTTTAGATAACTTTTATCCTAAAAGAGTAGTTACTTACAATGTTTTTCTTGAAATTTTATTCTTCGCGTACAGGTTTCTAAGTCTCGTCTTATACTTTCTAGCTCCCACCTTAAGGCACTTAGAATTTATGGAGTAAGGGGCTTACATACTATTGAGTCAGTTGGGTCTGCTGCTTCTACTATGTGTAGATATGTACTTAATGTCTTCTTTAATTGTATTAATTGTCTTCTTTGTTTTACTTCCCTATAATAAAACCAGTATTTTAGACGAATTATTGTAGCAAATCTCCGTGTTCTCATAGAATGTCTATAAAAAATATCAAGATTTTAGGTGTCCTAGTAACTTATATTCTAGTCTACATATTATATCTATCAGTTCCTCTAATCTCTTGTTATTCTCTTTAGAGTTATTAAGTCTAGTATATTTGAGATATAAATTATTTAGTTGTTTTTTAGTTGTCAAATACGATTTAGTATTTTTTAAAGGTCTTCACATTTGAAATAGGTACCCAAAACGCTTGGGCTCTGATACCAAAATGATATGAAAAATATAAAGAATACAAAGTCTAAAGGTAGTCTTATGACAAGAAATATAAAGAATACAAGTCTAAAAGTAGTCTAATGACAAGTTGAGAATATAATGGAAAAATAACGAATAAGTTTATGAAATAATGGGAAAATTAATTAAAAATTAAAAAATTATATTTTTGATTGTCAAATATTGAACTAGTCCTACTTGGTACTCCCTCTCTTGTGTACGTCTTAAGGCAGAAAACTCATACATTTTTTCTGATTTTTCCCATACTAACTCTTTTTTTCTATCTTGCTCATGTTTTCTTCTTAACCTTATATACTTAAAAAATTCTTCTTTAACCCCACCCTTGACAATTAATTTGTCCTTATAAGTTTTTATTATTTTAAAGCCTTAAAATTCTAGGAATTTACAGGTTAATGCATCGTTATTATTGAACAGTTAAGTGTCACACCCCAACCTAGGGTCGTGACCAGTGCCCGATGGGAGCACCTATACACATAATAACCTGCATTGCCTGATT
>JAPFFP010033876.1:0-15457 GCA_026153255.1 Solanum medicagineum | reverse complement strand
ATTGTGGGGGTGATCGATAGTCTGAGTGAGCACTTGTGTTTATGCATTGTCTGGTTGAGTCGTTATTGCTTGAGGATAAGTAATCGTTCTAATTTAGGGGTGTTGATGAGTCGTAGAAATACGAACGCTTTAAACAAAGGATTTTTGTGTGTTCTCAAGCAAATTTTATTATTTTGATACTTGTTTTTGTGATATTTCAGAAAAAATGACTAAGGCATGGAGAAATGGGTGAACTATAGGAAAAAGGATGAAAAAGAGCTTAAGGATGAGCATAAGAAGAAAAAATGGAACCAAGAAAGGGCAAAGGGGTGCCTACATAGCTCCTGTGCCACCACACGGTCTGTGAGGCTCACTATGGCCTCACACTTGGGGCGACATCAAGGAGTTTATGTAGGAAGATGTAGAAAATTGCCCAAGGTACGTCCCACGACACCCTTCACGGGCTGTGGGACTTGGAACGAACCGTCTCATGCGCCGTCAAAGTGATGTGAATGGCCATCACCGTCGAAAAATAAGAAAAATGCATTAAGTGGAGCTAGACGGAACGTGTCACAGGCCGTGTGACCAACCACGGTCCGTGACATAGGGGCATGAGGACCACTTAAGCTGAAAAGGTTTAAGACAATTTGGACGGTTCGTTTTACGGACCGTTGATCCTCACACGGGCTGTCGACTGTCGCGTGAAGCAGCGTCTGGGATTGAAGTCAAGTACAACCACACGGACCGTTTGAAGGTCCGTCTACTATCACACGGTCGTGTGGTGGTACATGCCCATGCCAACGTGATTTTTCCTATTTTAACTCGGATTAGGTTTTCTTTGCATATAAATCGTATTTTTATTTCGTTTTTATTGAGTCTTGGACGGCTAAAGATAGAAAACTCAAGAAAATACTATTTTGCTTGTAATTCCATTGAATCTTGTGGATTTCTACTATCTTATTCGAGATTGTGATCTGTGGATCTCTAATTCTTCAATAGTAAGTTCTTCATTATGAATTCTATTTATTATTATGGGCTATCTTTCGTGAGCATGCTAGGCTAAACCCATAACTAGGGTTGTGGGAACCATGACAAATCGATAAGGTAGACGAATATTGGGTAAATCTTGGGATTGATTAGCATATATATCGTAGTAATCTTCAGTATAATTTCTTCCTTGATGAGTCAACGCATAGGGTAAGCCTTTATTTATTACATGCCCGAAAGGGATGTCTTGATTAGGAAAAGAGTTCTACGACGGAAATTCAGGATCTTTAACCTAGTCTAAGTACTTGAGACCCAAAGATGAGAGTATTCCGGGATTGACAACAAGGGTTAGTAAGTATACGTTCTCAGACCGAAAGTTGATGAATGATATGCATCGAAGAAGGACCAAGAGGTGAATTAGATGTTAAATAACTTGTTAGATCTTTTATACGTAATCATGAATGATTTTTTCACTAGATTTGGCTATTGCATTCGATGTCATGGGGAACACAATCCTAGCTTCGCATTGATCGCCTAAAATCCAGTTGTCTTTGCAATCATTTGTTACTTTATTTTAGTAAGTAAATTTATAAAAACCAAAATCCCCACATATGCTTTATGCACTTTTATTTCGAGAATAGATATTACATCTGAAAACGGTGCTAATAGATTTATTCTCACGCATTCCTTGTGGTGATTGACCTCAACTCTGGTTGAGTTCTATATTTGATCAACGACCGCTTTACTATTCCTTTTGGAGTATAAATTTGAGTGTATCACTATACTCCTAAGGAGTCATAGTCCAAAGGCATCATTTTCATGGCCTAAAGGACATTATTTCATGGACTAGGGATTTAATTTCTGCTTATCATACCCTAAAAGCGTAATGGTCCAAAGGCATCATTTTCATAGCTTAAGAACATCATTTCACGACCTAGGGGTTTAACTTCTGCTTATCATGCCCTTAAGGCGTCATAGTCCAAAGGCACCATCTTTCATGGCCTACGGACATCATTTCATGACCTGAAGATATAATTTATCATTAGCATGGCCCAAGACATCATCCTTATCGTCTTATGGCAAACTTCATGGTCTAAGTGGGAACTTGCATCATGTTTATGAATTATTTTCATCATTTAATATGCACATTCTAACCATTTTATCTAGTGTTTCTTTTAGTTACAGTTGCAAAATTTGTGGATTTCTGTACACAACACCTTTCGCTTCAAAATATGTCTTTTATTTCGCTATCGATTACATTAAACCTTTTGCTTTTAATACTTGAATCATTTTCTATACCTCAATCTTTCCAATTCTAACTACTATCACTCTTATCTCAAGTCCCCGCACCATTAATTTTATTTTTAGGAATTTCATTCGTTCCTAAATCCAGAACTATACACAGCCTGATTCTCTAATAGCAAGAGATATGTAGACGACTTAAAACCGAAGTCTCGGCCGTAATATTTTTTCACAACTCTTTTTTGTTCTATTTGGTCCCTCTAATAATACTTCATTGGTGGGGCAAAATTGGTTACTCCATCAACTTTCTTTGTTCGACAATTCATCCTTCATTCCCGTGTAAAGAAGGGGCAGCTGTTGACACCCAATTTTGACCGACCTATAACTTTGTTAGGTTGTCATCTTGATTAAAATAGATGTTTTTAAAATATATAAATAAATGAGTTTATTTTTTATTTTATCCAGTAATTACGTATTTTAGATACTTTTTAACTTCAAAATTTTGTTCCTTACTTTATTATAACAATTATTATTTTAATAGGTAATAGTATTTGTAACATTGTTATTTTCTATTATTAATACTATTTATTATTATTGTTTAATTTTCTTGGTTTACTAAAGTGTTAGTAATATAGTCATTATTATTATTACTGGTGTATCATATTTTAAATATAATTATTACTATTTTATTTCATTTTATCAATCTTTAATAATATTTAATATGTTTAAATATTTTTACACAGTTATTATATATATATAATATTATATTATATATTTTAGATGACAATCTATTCAATCTTATCCCAATTTATTCAATTCATAGTCTTTTAATTCAATTTATTTCACTTTTAGTCAATTTCCTTGCAATTTATTTCAATTTTAGTCAAATTTCCACACATTTGCTTTCAATTCTAGCCTAAATTGAGTCAATTTGTGGCTCAATTTCAAAATACCTAACGCAATTTAATTTAATCAAATCTGGATTTTCATTTTTAATTTGGATCGAATCCATCTTGAAAAAATTAATCATCTGTTCAATTTTAATCCGACGGTTGAAAGTAATTCTTAATTTTTCTTCCCATTTTAATGTTAACCCCCCAATCCCTAATTCACTTTCTATTTTCCTCTCAGGAACAAACCAGCGTCGTCCTCTCTTTGATCCGTCGCGAAACCAGCTGCCCTTTCTTCTCCGTCTCTAGTCGCGCCGAACAACCCCTCTGCTTCTCCCATCACCGGCGTCGCCCCTGGTTCTCCCTTTATCTCCTTCCATTTCTGGTGATTTCTCACCGAAAACAACAGTCCATCATCATGACCCTTTGCTCCATGTCTGGCGAAAGCCGAACTCTCTTTTCGCTTAACTCCATAAAACCACCGGCATCTCCCCTCTTTCACCGGAAACCAGCCCCCAAACGACCCTTTTTCCTCCATTTCTCCAATAAAGCCTGATAGAAATAGGAACCAAACGAGCCCCTCACCTCCTCCTCCATCAAAATTCACCATGCAAGACCACTCCTTTTATTTCTTTCCCATTTCCAGCAACCACCGGCAACCCCACGATTCGTCGAAAAAAGCCAACAAAATGAGCCTCTCACCTCCTACTTCGTTGGAAACCCCCTCAACCCCACCAGAAATCACTTGGGAAAAATCCCCTTTCTCCTCTTCTACTTCCCGACCAGCCCCCATCGAAAACCCACCATGCAACTCCGCTGCAACAGTAACAAAATTACACCAAAACCCGTCCTTTCCAGTGACGAAACTAGTCAAGAATGAGGTCTGATTTAAAGGTTCAAGTCTAGTTCATAATAGATATGTACAAATCTGTTTATGGTATTATCTTCTCAACCTTCATCTTTTTATTTCTTGTTGCTATTGCTGTGTGAATCGATTTCTGAAATTGCATGTTATGGCCTCATAGTTTATTCGTTATTTTTGTATTTACTTGGAACTCAACTATATATGGAGTGGCTAAATCTAGGATGATTTCTCATAGCTCTTTGATTGATTCCTTTAATTTTGGTGGCCCTTTGTGAATTGCTTGGTAATTGGTATCAATTATTGTGGCTTGTCTTGTCATCATGGATTTTATGCACTTTCTAATTTGATTGTCTTTGACTAGCTTTCCTTTTTACTTGATTTTGCTATGACAAAATTACTTAATAATGCGTAAATATTAGTACCTGCAATTGTCAATTCATTATTTTAATTGTGTTGCGTTTACGATCTCTTTTATTTTCCTCCCTTATTTAAGTTATTGACAGAATGCTTTGCATAGTATGATGACTATTTGAGTATATTTATCTTCCTTTTTTAAGTGACCACTGCCATAAACAGATTCTTTTTACACTAATTCTTCTCTTTACCCCTTCTATTTTTAGTAGAATCCTTGCTAATTTTTTTAATTGATTTAGTCTTCTTTTAAAAAAATATTTTGTGCCACCTCTAATTAATCATTTTCCTTAAATTGACTTGCCAACAAAAGCTATATAAATAGTCCCTCTTCATTCACACACACACGAAATCACAAAACGTAATACTTCACAGAGCACGGAAAAAAGAAATTTTATATTGCTAGCTTTCTTTCTGAAAAAAAAAAAGCAGGAAAAGCTAGTGATCTCAAGTTTTTTGGCTACGATTTTGTTATCTAGATTCTACCACTTCTCTTCTTGATTGGTGAGGTTCTTTTTTAATCATATTATTTTTTTCGTATAACTCTTTCTCCGTTTGTTTAGCAGGTTTCGATCTTGAGTTGGGAATAGTGAAGAGCCGCTAGGAAACGGGGAAGGAGTCGGAAGCCCTGAGGATTTAAATTTTTTAATCTAATATTGTATTTTACTTTTTGCAAATGATGTAATAACAATAATGAAATTGGTGATTAGTTAAGGGGGCGCGAAAATTTCCGTGCTACTTGTTTTTTTTTTTTAATTTTTTACTTTTTATGTGAATGTGTCGTAGAAAGCATGTCATAGGAATTAATTGATAACTATATTTTTATTTTAAATCACTTAGATTAATTTTTTAGGAATACTCAATTAAAAGTGACATAAAAGTTGGTTTGTATTTGCTTGTTTAAACTCATAAAAGTTTTTTTTTCTTTTCCTAAAAAAAATATTCAAAAATAAATCACCTTTCCAACTTTCTTGATAGTTAAAATTTAATTGGACAAATTTTTTCTATGATTTATGTTTATGCATTTTTTTTATCAAGCTTTCCTTGTGGCACTTATCATTTTTTACACCTTTGCTTATGCTTACTTTATGTTTGGAGGCATACTTGAGACCATACTTGGTAAGTGCTAGTCCTCTATGGTTTGTTGACGCGAAGCTTAGATTCTCTTTTAAGTCTTCAATGCCTCTTGGACATTAGCAGGGATGCTAGGCACCTTAGGAGAACGTTAGAATTTTTCATTTCTTCGCTTAGTACGCTCTTAGGTTAAATGAATATAAATCAACTTCAGAGGGGTAGGGGTATATAGGACCCTCAGAAAAGGATGATCTAAAATTCGAGCTTTAATAGGACAGAACTTTGATTTTCATCCTTAGGCTTAAATAAGTCATGCGAGCTAAATGACAAAATATAATTTTGTCTTCCAAAATAAAATCCGAGTAAACTGCTCCGAGTGGCAATTAAACCGATTAGTCTTAGTATTTTTCTCTTTATATTTATTTTTAAATTATTTGAGGCAATTAGTTATTTACTTATTTTTATCTCTTTAATTTACTATCTTATTTTTTCACTTAAAATTAATGAGGATAATTTTCTTAAAATTGATATCCTTATTTGTAATCCGCACATAAATGAGAGATACAATTGGGACCCACCTTTGCGAACCTCGAAGGGTGCCTAACATCTTCCCTTCGAGGTAACTAGAACCCTTACCCGATCTCTGGTATCTTGATCCGTAGATTAGTTTGTAGGTTAGAATGGTGTCTTAATGCACCTCAAATCATTAGGTGGTAACTCTTCAATTTTATCCCAAAAGAGTCGTTGCCACGATGTGATCCAAGTTTCCGTCTTTTCGCGAGAAAAAATAGGGCGCAACAATGGGTCCATAGACAATTAAAGTTAAAATTATGAAATTGAATGTAAATCGTGTAGGATCAATGTAATTGAAATTAAATTAAATCATTTGTAAAGGGACTCATATTAATTCAATAAGCCCTAATCAACACATACTTGAAATCAATTGAAAATCATGAAGTTCTTGCAATTCATCATAATTCATACATAATAAAATAAATTAATCACGTGATAATCATAATCCAAGCATTTGGAATAAAATTATGAAAACCCATAGAAATTCATACATGATCTTGAAGAAAAGGAGCGTTTAGATTGGGCTCTATGGATGAATTGAGTCCATGAATGAAGCCCTACATACCTCAATAGAGAAACCTTAGAAATTTAGGTGAATTAACCTTAAAATTCCCTTGACCAAGCTAGAATCACTAAGTTTCAATGGAGGCTTTACTTGAGAGAGAAGAGTTTTTTCGAGTGAATTTGAGAGTGAATGAGTTAAATGAGTCTAATGTTAGTTTTAATAGAACTAAGTCGGTTAGGGCAGTCACAAGGGTCAAACGGATCAGAAATGACAAAAATATCTTCATTAAGAATCTGTCAGGCCCATCTACGAGCCCAATCTATGAGTTGTAGATTGAAGTATAGCTCATATTTCAAGTTTCGTCCGATCAAAATTGATTTCTGATAAAACAATCTCTGAACCTCACTTTATGATACTTATTCTATGACTCGTAATCTCTTTTATGGGTTGTACTTATCCCTCGTAGATATTGTAACACCCCGTGAAATTATCAAAATGTCCCTAAAACATAATCGTGTGCACAACACGTCTTCCAAAGCTCTGATGGAAAATTCGAGACCAGAGTGCGATCAGCACGAAAAATTGAGTCGGAAAATGGTCTCGACCCGATTTAAGAGCAACCGGAGCAAAAATAATTTTCGCTAATTTTTTCCAAAACAGTGTCGATCCGCGCCCGTAGCGCGACGCAGAGGGGGCACAGAGACACACTTAACATTTTTTTTGTTTTTGACAAAAATCAAATTTTCGGAAAGTTGGCAAAAATGTATTGGTCCACGCCCCTGGCGCGTCGCAAACCAATACATCAATTTGAAACTTTTTTCTTTTAAAATTTGAGAAGGGTATTTTGGTCGTTCTCAACCCATTTTTAAGTCTTAAAACATGTTTTAGAATTCGTTTATTAGCGATTGAGGGTTCAAAACTCATACTTTTCCTTAAGAAAAACATAAGTTTTGAGAGAAGAAGAGTTGAGGGTTTGTACAATCTTCAATTCCAGGTATGTAAAGGCTACCCAGAGCATGAAATTAATCTTCCATGTGCCCAATACATGTGGTAGATTGACAATTAATAGTTGATGAGTCTTGAGTAGTGATTCTAGAAGAACTTCTTGGACATTATCTTTATTTCTTGAACATTATCTTTAATTTCCATATATTGTCTCAAACTGATGATCATCATACTTGTATTTATTAATTATATGCATTGTTGCATGATTGTATGCCTAAATTGTATGATTCCCCTTGTTTAATACTTCAAGAATGAACTTAGGGGTAATGCGTAGAGCCTTGATTGTCTGAATGTATAAGTTGTTGGAGTCTGAGTCCTGGGATGAGGGTATTGATGACTGAACTGATTGAATTAGTGTTCTTAGAGCCTAATGGGACTGAACCTTAGTTTTGACGAAATGATCTTACTCCTTGAGTTGATAAATGATGAGTACACTAAGTGTTCTTGCCCGTAGAGGCTGAATGATGGAACTTCTTGATGAATTGGTAGACTTATGAGCATATTGAGTCCTGTGACGAGTATTGAGCACCGAAGATGAGTAAGAGTGAGTCTCACTCGCACCCGATAACTATGTGACCAGCGTAGAAGAGGATTGGACCATAAGAATGAATGCTTCCTTAGTCCCAAAAGAAGACTTGATGTTATTATAAGCCCCTCCCCCTTGATGTATGCCCTGCTACCCACCAAGGTACTAAGCGGATGCCACAATGACATCGCTTCATTGTACCATCACCGAGCTCATAGGTGGTGGGTGTAGGTTCAAGAAACTCCCAGATAGGTCCCCTGATGATAGTACCCTGACGTTGATGTGACAGTGTGAGTCTGGATCACTCAGTTGGCGGGATGTCAGTCTTACTTCCATCAGCCTCTTCGCTTGGTCCTGGAAGGGCCAAACGAGGATTCTCTTGCTTCATCCTAGCTAACTCCTCCAGGGTGGCCTCGATTTCCACATCCACTTTTGAGTTTCGAGCTATTATGTTTCCAAGATATTCCTCCAGAGTAGATAAAATTATTCGAGTACTTGATTTGTCTTACTCAGACTTGCTCTTTTGTCCTCGGTATTTTTCATTTCCTCATAAGCTTCAGCTATTTTTGCCAGCATTGTCTTGGTGGCTTGGTCCACTCCTCCTAATCTCGGAACCTCTCGAGTGACCTGTCCTAGCATCTTTGTCAATGTGCCTTCAGCTCTCTTAGCATTTTGACTTTTCTCCATCCTGACTGCAAATCCAACCTTTCCTGAGATGGAAAAATGAAAGTTTAAAAGCGGGTTAAGGAATTCGAACTTTGTTGAGAAACTTGAGACTCAAAGAATTACTTGGTCGTATATTTGATAGTGACTGGGATTTGTGACTAGGTGGCTCTGGAAAAATTTGAAAAGGAGTGGGCTAGATTTTACCCAAATAAAACAACATAATCATACAAACAGTTATAGCAAATAGCACAGAAACAGTTATTACGCGTCCTAAATGCAGGTGGCCCTTCTATACCAGGGGTAGGCCTAATGAATTTGAAAGGTGTATGCGTAACAGGCCATTATATTGCCCCAAAATAAACTCCCATATATAAAGGAAACAACTTTAAAGTAAATGGGAAACAGTTCCTAGATAGGGGATACATAAAATAAAAAATCCCACGTATGGGTCATTTAAAAGACAAGAAAAGTAAACATAAAGTCGTCCCACGCATGGGAGATAAAGTGCAAACCCATGCAGGGGCTAAAAGTAAATACATCAAAAACAAACCCTCACAAGCATCGAGGGTCTTTCTTCCACTCTTCTCCTCTTTGATTGTTCCATGATGTTGTGGAGTTCGTATTGAGCCATCAACCAGTAACCATCGCATCCGCGACCTTTCTCCTCCCAAGTTTCATATCTGACGCTTTCTCCACGGGCATTCATCCAATAATCCATCTTTGCAAGTCCACTTCTCAAGTTTTCTAACTCTTGGGTCAGACTCTCAATGGTATGCTTGTCTTCTTCCTGCTTTCGAATTTATTCATTTCTGTTAATTTGGAGGTACTCATTTTGTTAATTTTATACTTCTCAAGTCATGCTTTCGGAGGCATTCAGCATGACTCGCCATTTCTGTTAATTTGAAAATGTGAATTTGACTTTCGAAAATATGATTTATTACTTAATTAATTTAAGTATAAATCAAATTCCCGAAATTAAATGGAGTTGCCACTTAATTTTAAGGAAAATTAAGAAACATAATTTTAAAACCTAACAAAAGAGTTCTAAAATTTCCAAGAGATGGGGTAAGGGTTCAATTTTTATTTTGAGAAAAAATTAATCACTCAAAATGGTTGCTAACTTGCGGTTGACCAACGATTAGGAAGTTGACTAACTTTGAAAGAGGTTGACTAAATTTGAAAAGATTGACTAAGTTTGAAAGAACTTGACTAAGTCTTGAAAAATTGACTAAATTTAAAATAACTTGAAAATTGACTAAGTTTGAAAGAACTTGTCTAAGTCTTGAAAATTGAATAAATTTGCAAGAAAGTTGACTAAATTTGAAAAGGTTGACTAATTTCGAAAGAAATTGACTAAGTTGAAAAAGGTGACTAATTTTGAAAAGAGTTGATTAAGTTTGAAAATTTGACCTACACTTGAACTAATTTAGCAAAAGTTTTATCAAAACAAATTATAGAAATACTTCTAACAGAATCACTAAAACGGAAATGAACATAAAAGGAGACATGTTGGAGAAATAATTAGATTAAAAACAAGAAATAATATAAAATAAATGTTAGAGTTAGTATCAAACAACAAATATATCAAATAATGTAATAAATACACAAAAAGAATTAAAACATAGATTGGATCGGGCAGGCCCAATCCTCCACCTGTCCTACTTTCTATATTCTGGGCCTGCCAGACCCATAAGTTCATCAGCTGCTCCTTTTGGGCTTTTGGACCTATATTTCCCTGTTGTGTATACCAAATGTATACAGGTGTATATCAATGTATATACACTGATTTCCAACTCCCAGAATCTGTATATCAGCTTCCGACCTGTGAATCATCCCCTTCCAATTCCAGAAGTTTGACCCGAAATGATGTTTGGGCCTCCATGGCCCAAAGAGAATCAAATGAAGGAGATGATGAGCCCATTTAGGACCCGCGACAATTTTCATGAATAGCACAAACATACATACATAAGTAAAGATCCATGATTTCAATACATGAACTATTAATGTACATATGATGCAGTCTAACATAAAAAAAGAAAAAAAAGCAAACAATTAGAGCTTTGTTTAAGGAACCAAAGCAGTTATACACCTACTTGAAAAGGTAGCTTTTGGATTTAGACACTCCCTATGCTCTTGAAATTTAACATTAACAAACAAATGACGGACTTGGAAACATGAACAGTTAATAGACTGATTAAACATTTTATTCAAGCATAAAAGATTTGATAGCCATATACATAACTTATTAACGACAAAGGAATCATCACCAAGAAAAATAAGAAAATCTCAAACCATTGTGGACAAAATTACAGGAATAGACAGATTTTCCACTTCTTAAAAAAAAACAAACCAACGGCTTAAGGTAGAAGTGAATCAGTTGCTACATTGCCACCGGAAGTCATTTTGACAAGAAATAGTTGGGGATACACCCAAGACTTGATACTTAAAACTTCAAAGAAGGGGTATAAATGAAACCAATGCAACTATGGAGATAACCAGAGCAGCAACATTTCAACAAAATAATAAAGAGCTGATGGGATTTAGAGTGTTTGAGAAAATTTATCAACAAAAGAACAACCAATAGTTTTAGAAATATGTTGATAAAACTGATTAAACACCAAATAATGACATCTAAGAATCAATAAAGAAACATCCAGCAGTCATATCTGATATCGAAATACATAGATAGTTGGTTAAATCATGAGTGCAGACTTGACTGAAACAACGAAGCAGCAACTTAAGACCTTGACATGCTCAAACACAACAGGAACTGGCACGGGGGTGCAGGGGAAGAAAGAAAGCAAACTCAACCAAGACAATAAGTTCACAGACCCTCTCAGAATAGCACAAAAGTCCTCAGATCAGAGATTTGAACTCTCAAAAACAAAGAATGGGAAAATGAGCTGTCTAAGTCATAACAAGACACACCAAGAGATTCCAGTGACTGTGATAAATCAGAATGTATTCCAGAAATCGACTAAGGCAACCAACACGACGCTAAATGCTCTCAACTCAGCAAAACAAACATGACATCCATCGATAACTCAACAAGATAGCTTCGTTCATAATTACACCTCCAAGTTTGACACAGAAGAATACAAACAAGACGGAGAGTGTTACCTTTTGATGAGCAGCGAGCTGGGACCTTGAGTTTGAGAATGAAGTTTTCTACACCACTGCAATAGAAGCTCGCTTATGCCTTCCTGACTTCGAAACCGAGAAGCGTTCCTAGAATGAAATTCCTCCGAAATTCCCTTCTCTTTTGGAAACTTTAGGGTTCTTTTAGGCTAAGAACGAGTTTGAGAATTTAGGGTTTCTCGATAACCAACCACGGCTGCCCATCAAAATGGGGAAGAGGTATATATATAGGGATTTTTAGGGGTCCAAAATAGGGCAGAAATTAGGGTTATTTCGAATTTGAAATCTGAAATTTCCCCAAATTCTATCCTCTTTTGGAATCCAAAATATCCCAAATGATTCCTCAAACCATCGGGGAAGGTGAGGTTGACGGCTCGATAGTGAGAAAGAACGACGGGTAGAGCGAGATATAGCCACGTATGTATGGAGGATATGAAGGGAATGTTGGGAGAGAATTTTGATTTTGGCATTTTCTTGGTTCGTGTTGGCTGGTTTGTTCTTCTGGGGAAGACGAAGGAGAGAAGGGTCAGGGAAAGAGAAAGTAACGCGTGAAGGAGAAAAAAGGAAGAAAAAAACGAAGTTCCCCATGCGTGGTGTGTATATATGTGATATGTATATGTATATGCAAAGCTGAAAATAAAAGGGGTTTTGGGGCGGGTTAAGGGTATTTTGGGCTGACTTCGAATGGCGTGGGCCAAATTTGAGGTCTGAAATAGGGCATAAAAATGGAGCTAAAAAATAGGTTTGAGGGAGGGGTATTTCATTTAGAAATTGGTCAATTTGATTGCAATTTCAGTCAATTAAATATAGTCAAATTGAATTTGATTGACTAATTTAACTATATGAGAATTAATACAAATTAATTTAAGAGTTTTTAATATTATCAATGTGAAATAATCAAATTAATTTCTAAATAATAATTCTTAAAATAAAAAGACATTTATTTGAAAAATATTTTTTCATATTTTGAAAATCAATTATTTCAAATTGTCAAAATTAAAGGCTCCATAATTAATTTGTATTGTGGAGGATAAAAATTGGGTGTCAACAGAGGGTTTCAAGCTTAGGTCTAAATTCTTGTTGAGGGTTTGTACCATCTTCAATTCCAGGTATGTAAAGGCTACCCAGAGCATGAAATTGTTCTTCCATGTGCCCCAATACATATGGTAGCTTGAAAATTGATAGTTGATGAGTCTTGAGTAGTGATTCTAGAAGAACTTCTTGGACGTTATCTTTATTTCTTGAACATTATCTTTAATTTTCATATATTGTCTCAAACTGATGATCATCCTACTTGTATTTATTGATTATATGCATTATTGCATGATTGTATACCTAAATTGCATGATTCCCCTTGTTTAATACTTCAAGAATGAACTTAGGGGTAACGTCTAGAGCCTTGATTGTCTGAATGTGTAAGTTGTTTGAGTCTGAGTCCTGGGATGAGGGTATTGATGACTGAAGTGATTGAATTAGTGATCTTAAAGCCTAATGGGACTGAACCTTAGTTTTGAGGGAATGATCTTACTCCTTAAGTTGATAAATGATGAGTACACTGAGTATTCTTGCCCGTAGGGGCTGAGTGATAGAACTTCTTGATGAATTGATAGACTATGAGCATAGTGAGTCCTAGAAGGAGTAATGAGCACCGAAGATGAGTAAGAATGAGTCCCACTTGGACTCGATAACTACGTGGCCAGCGTAGAAGAGGATTGGACCATGAGAATGGATGCTTCCGTAGTCCCAAAAGAGGACTTGATTTACTATAAGCCCCTTCCCCTTGATGTATGCCCTGCTACCCCAGCAAAGTACTGGGCGGATGCTGCAACGACATCGCTTCATTGTACCATCACCGGCTCATAAGTGGTGGGTATAGGTCCAAGAAACTCTCAGATAGGTCCCTGATGATAGTACTCTGATGTTGATGTGATAGTGTGAGTCTGGATTGATGGTGATATGATAGAGTTCTATTCCTTACCTTGAGTTGTGGTTGAGTTTGATGAGTTGTTATCGTTACTTTAGACCATTTTACATAAGTACATTCCACCTACTAACGCCCCTTTGGCATTTGCATCGTTTTATAATGCAGATTCTGTAGACAGAGGACTTCAGCAGCCTAATCGTTGAGGTTCACGAATTTTCAGACAGATACTTAGTGAGTCCTCCCTGCTTTTGAAGGACATATTTATTCTTTATTATCTATTTTAATGTCTTTTGTTCTTGATTATAGTAGCCATGGCCTGTCCTGGTACCTTCTTAGAGGATAGTTATAAAGGCTTCATAGACAGAGACAGTTGATTGTTGATGTCGGGATTTCTTATTCCCCATTTCTTTTCTATTGAGATACTTCTTTCGTACTTTATATGATAGATATTGTGATAGCCCACTAATATTCTATTATTCTCTTTATATCTTCCGTATATGAGTTGATTGAACGAATACAATGAGACTACGTGGTCCGCTTGGGGGCTAGTTGCAATAGTCTCCGAGTGCCAGTTACGTCTAGGGTACCCTCCCGTGGCATGACAGATACCTTCCAAACTTAGGGAAATTGTCATCCTTTGGGGTCCAACTACGTACCTACTTTATAGTTAGTAAAACGGACAACAATTTGTAAGGACCTCTCGTGATTCTTATCCACACTTGGCCAATTTCCAGTTCCCAACACTTCCATCTACGATACCTATTTATGAGCCTAGTTCCAATTACAACCCGTACTTTGGCATCATGGACTTCCAGGTTCTAATATTTTCCCAAGTCTTGAACCCAACCACGGAGTTTGTCCACGACCCATAGAACAAATCACGAGCTATATATGGGCTCAACATATTAGTCCAGTTTCAAATCTTTTGCAACTCTTTCATTTTTCAGACTTTGCCACGCGGGGGGTGTTACAACTTATTAGTTTGAGAAACATACCTCAGTTGTGTGTGTAATACGCTCTCTTTTATTGACCACATGGATAAAATATTCTACCTTGACAAATATTAAATAAACTATTGATATTAGTTAAAAGTTAAATATTAAAGTATCAATATTCTCTCAAAAATATTAGTTTTTTTAAAATATTTTTTGCCTACTCCACCTCTCACCTCTTGTGTACCATGCCCACCCTAGACCCCAACAATCCCTGCTCTTTTATTTTGTTAATCTCTTTTATAAAGTACTTTTTTTAAAAAATCAAACTTCATCCCCTCCTCTTCTCCTTAAAAAATTGATATTATTTTTTATTTTTAAAAATAAATAAACTTCTATCTCATACCATTTAACCCTCTGATCCTAATTTATTTTTGTCATTTTTATATATATTTTTATTATATATATATGTACATATATTTTTAGGAAAAAATATTTTTTTGTACTTGTGTACCAAACATAATAGAAATAAAAAATTTATTTAAAAAGAAAAATCTTGCGGCAAGTACAATATATTTTTCTAAAAATGAAAAAAAAAAAGAAAGTGGAGAATTAGGTGGGTAAGGTAAAATTATTTTTCCTAAAAAAAATTAAAATAATATCAAAGTTATTATTTTAAGAGGGGTGGAGGGAGATGAGTAGGATTTTCTTTAATATTTTTTATAAAGATTAAAAAAACT
>JAPFFP010033855.1:0-15458 GCA_026153255.1 Solanum medicagineum | reverse complement strand
GGGTTGCCTCCCAAGCAGCCTGATTTATTATCGCGGCACGACATAGATAGCTTTACTCAGACTTCCTCAAGTTTTTGTGCTCCCTTATCACCAAACTTTGCCTCCATCTGGTGCCCATCGGTATCCTTGTGGTCTAGAGTTATGGCGGTTGTGATCATGCCTTTTTGAATTTGATCCAGTTGCATTGACACAAGTCTGAATTTTGGGTTGAGTTGTTTGATTGCCACAGAGTGTTGTTAAACATTATGGTTTATCTTGGCAATGCCCAACTTAATCTCTCAAAGTCTCATCTTGTGCGTCCATCCTCTTTAACAACTAGTCAAGCATCTTCTCGATTATTAAGCTCCTATTTCTCACATCATAATTATGTGGGCATATAGTTATTCATACTGCCATACTTACGGTCCCCATGTTTGACATGGTGGATTTCCTTAGTGTCCCCTGGCTTGGTTAGCTCTTGTGTGTCTGCTTCTTTAGCACCTCCAGATTAGCTCTAGTTTGAGCAAGCATATTAAGGATATGTGCATTTCTTTTTCCTTGGTCAGAGCTAATATCAGCAATACTCGTATGATCTGTTAAATGTCGATTCATAGGTTTCCACACATGGTTCAACTTGGCCATCACGTCCATCTGCTCAGAAATCTCTGCGAATGGTTGTTCTACGAGCAGACCTCTGAAGAAGGCATCAACACATGCTTAGCTATTTGCATCTAGAGCTCTGTAGAAATTCTCCATAGGACATTTTCCGAAATTCCATGGTCCAGTGCACTCCTCAAGCATCTATTGAACCACTCCTATGTAGTAAGGATTGAATCACCAGGAAAGTGCTTAAAGTTGTAGATCTGGTCTGCCAGCTTGAGCCTGTATGGTTTAAGGAAATGTCTTGCTATGAAGGCCCTCTGCAATTCTACCCAACCAGTGTTTGAACACTGCGGGAGCTCAGATAAACCATAATGCAACATTGCCCGTGAGAGATAATGGGAAGACACAAAGTCCCACAGCATCCATAGACAGATTCTATGTTCCCATCACTCTTACAGATAAATGCCATATTTTCTAGGTGGCTATGAGGATCCTCCATGGTAAGTCAGCAGAGGGCCTACATTTCTACAACATCTAAAGTAATCCACTCAAGACTGTGAACTTTATGTCTGCCAGTAGTGGTGGCAACACAATAGCTCCAGTCCCCTCTATAGCCATAATAGACATAAAACCCACTAATATTGCATTGAGAACACATAAAATCCTAAGTATTAAGTATCAAAAGTGTTATATTTTTGCTACATATCATATGGCGCAAAGGTTATCACGTGCTGAGTCGTCATTGACTTAGCTAGTGCAGCAAATTAAGCCATGGGTTCGGCAGGCAATCAGACTCAGACGGTCGCATGTAGGCATATATGGTCGCTGCTTTTCAGGATCATGTTTCCACTATGGATGCTTGCATTGACACTTTCAAGGTGAGGGTACAACAGATCCTAAGCACAGCCCAGCCAGTAGACTTGACAGCCATCCAGATAGAGATCCAACAGCTCCGGGTCGATTTGAAAGAAGCACTAGCAGCACCAGTGATACGACCAGAGACCACACCCAAGGTGCTGGTGGTAGATCTTTTAGTTCCTGATGAGCATATCCAGCCTTCCCATAAGAAGACGGCCCACCCAGATGATGATCCGGATGTCGTACAATTTCATGTGAGGCTAACAGAAGAGGATGACCTCGAGCTTGTCGTAAGAGAGTTGAGAAAAGAGGCAGAGATACAATGATCTCATGAGCTAGAGAAGGTGAGGGGTTCTGGTCCCTCTGGACAGAGTGCTACTACAGAGGAGGCCACCCCACAGGGTGTGGGTAGTCAGACTCGACCACACACTGGCGCTTAGGCGCCCAGGTATGATTTTTTACACCCTATACTAAAAGTTTTTCTTTGCCAGTGTGCATTGAGGACAATGCACCTCTTTTACAATGGGGTATGGGAAGTTATGGGCCTAAGTGAATTATGAGTAGCTTGGGTCCCATAACTACCCCTTTTATCTTAGAGTTTTCTTGCATGTGTTCTTTTTCCCCATGGATATTTATTTTTTGTTGAACTGACATGTTTAGGATATTTAGGTAGTATTTGTAGCATATATTACTAATACCTAGCAATGACAGTGTGGGTTGAGCTCAACCCACAATTCGCCTCACCCCATATAGACCCACCTGCTTAAATTTTTAAGCTCTTTTATTTTTTAATTGAATTTAATATGAAAAGTTAAAATTCATATTTTTAAAAACTTTTCACCAATTAACTATGTTTAGTTGACATTTCAACAATTGTTTCATAATTGTTAATTAAAAGTTTCTAATTAACACTTTAATAACTACTAATTGGCGGACATGTCTAATTTAAATTTTAGAAAAAAATAAAATTAAAGTCAATGTTTAATATAAAAATTTTATACCTTTTACTTTTACTAATTACAAATATTTAATTTTCTACAAGTTCCTATTTGATTTTTTAAACCCGCAACCTGCCCCGCCCTACATTAGCTCTAAACTAGCCCCGTACTCACCCAGCATCGCCCTATTGCCATTCCTACTACTACTTGTGACATATAACATATTTTTGTGTTTTGTTTGAAAATGATACCCACCAAAATTTTGATTAGTTAGTTTAGCTAGTAACCATGCATGTTTAGGTGTGTTGAAAATTCTTATTTTAATACGTGGGGATAAATTGAGATAAAAATCATGACCTGAGAGTCCTTTTTTGATAATGTAGTCAGTGTCATGTGACTGTGATCCTAAATTACTAAATTCAAGTGTCCTATGCTAATTCAAAAGTTGCCTTGTTACTCTAAATTAGACTGTAGATTAATTGGACTAGGAAAGGATCTTAGGTCATTGTTCTTAAAAGTCCACTTAGCCTAAATAACTAGCTAAAGTTGTAATATATCCCTTGATCCTAGATCCTGACATTTACCCATTCTTTGTAAACATCTAATTAACCTAGCTTTGTTAGTTGAAAAATCTTGAAATTGGCCTTGGTCCTTCCTTGAACATTGTGCATCTTAAATGAGGCAAAAGCCTAAGTTGAGGATGGATACCAAAAGTGGCTCTAGTTCTGAGGACGGATATTGTGCACCTCAACTCAGGCCAAAAGCCTAAGTTGAGGGTAGCTGGTGTAAGGGTGAAACACAAAAATGAGGCGGAAGTTAGCAATACAGAGAAAAGGAGAAAAATCATGTACTGGGTGCAAGAAAAATAAGTGATGCGTTAGTTGTGAATTAAATAGAAAAATAAAGTGTAAAAGCAAGTCAAATAACTGAAAAAATGAAAAAAAAGCACCCAGGAAAGCTTGAAATAGGAGACAAGGAGAATGTGATGAAAAATAACAGTATTGGTAGGGCAAAAGTGTAGGAAAATGCAATGTCAAGGAGACTTTTAGTCGTTGTGTTCCCAATATACCATAACAAAGCCCCCTAAGTTTACGTTACAAGCCTATAAAGTCCTAAAGTGATCCTAGTCCAAGTAGTTGAAGTACTTAGTCATGAGTATAGAGCCAAGCCTATGGTATTAGGCATGAAACATGGATATCTTTTATGAGGGTGAGTGATTTTGCATAGTCCCAAGGTTATACATAAAAACATCATTGAGAGTCAGATATGTGACTTCTTTCCATGAGGGCACTTATATTACATTATTAGCATTAGACTTATTCGGTGATTGTGTATTATTGATTGTACCTCATTTATCATAGTTGTGTTGTCACATGCATGAGTATGTATTGGTTTGCTAGATGACTATCAGATTTTATTTTGAAAAAGTGGTGTGGGTATCTGAGTTTAAGTTTGATGTGATGTATGTAATTGTGTTGTGGTCTATGTGCTACTCTATATACTTATATGGATTGAGTCTGTCACTTGAGGATCAGCAACAATTTTAAGTTGAGTGTGTTGATGTGCTACCAAAATACAACATTGTTATGCTTAAAACTTAGAGTTTTGTGTGTTCTCAAGCAATGTTAGTTAGTTTATGTGTTTTTGTGTTTTATTTGCAGGATTCCAGGGTTGGCCTTGATGTTGGCAAGAAAGTGCTGAAGTTGCTGATTTTGATGCAGTATGAGACCCTTTACGAGCCATAGTTAACTCTACGGGCCGTGAAGTGGGTTTCATGGATAATTCTAGTGAGAGGCTGATTTTTTGAAGTTGTTCTATGAACATGCAGACGGGTCGTGAATTGGTTTATAAGTTGTAGAACATGGTTCATGCCCTGAGGATCAGAGATAAGGGATTTTCTGAAGATTCATCAAATGAAACCCCTAAGGGTCGTAAACCACATTATGGGTCGTAGAGGGGTATCATAGATCTGAAGTCTAGTTTTCCATCAATACATCATGAGACCCTAACTACGGGCCGTGGAATGCAATACGATCCGTAAACCTATTGCTGAGGCGTGCCGACCGAGCTATCTTATTTTGTTTAGTGCTTGTATTTTAAATATTATAAACAACTTTTTTAGGTTATTTTTCATAGAGTACATAGAGAGCTTGACAATTACAGAGAAAAATAGTGTGATTGAGTAGAGATAACATTAGAGAGTTTTGAGAAACACTTGTACTTTGATTTGATCTTTAATCTTGTGATTCTATTTGAAGTTTGGATTTACTTGTTCTTAATTTAATTGTGTAAGTGCTGTGTTATATTATCCCAATTCATAAGTCTTGCATCTACACAAATCATGAGTAGCTAAATCTATAACTAGTGTTGCGGGAACCATAAAGAACCAACAAAGTAAAACATGATAATTCATAATTCTTGGAAAGTGTGCATGCATGTATGAATTAACTCTCTTCGTTTTTCATGTTTTCTAGTGGTTGCAAACATTAGAACTTGTGTAGTTTCACTGACTGGACCAAGGTAGTAAGAAATAGCAAAAGATATTAATTAACAGGATTTGACTGATGTGTTCTCATCTAATCAACTGAACTGGGTCAAAGTGAGGTTGTACAAGGACTAATAGGTAAGAGTTTGTAATGCATACTATAGAGATTGGTCAAATCACGTAGTGGAATTCACCTCTCTCTTGGACCAAAGGGTTGGTGAACTTAAGTTACTATCTTGCATGCTACACTCTTGGAAAGAAATCTGGTGATCCATGGGGAACACAATACTCTAGTTTCTCTCCATATTGATTTAACTCCTGTGTTAGTTAGGTCTACATTTCTACTGATTATTGCAAACCCCCACCCTTGGGGAAATGAGTCAGTTAATCACTCAAATTATATTAATTAAATTCTCCTAATTTTATGTATTCCCTTGGGTTTGAGCCCAACCTTATTCAGGTTCTATTTCTTGACAACGACTGCTTTATACTCAAAAAGGAGGTGTAACTTGGGAAACATCATTTCTCTCCATGCTGAAATAACTCCCTATCAACATCTCTCTCAATGAGGCATTGAGAAGATGCCAAGGTATGCGAAGGTTCTGAAGAACCTGTTTACAAAGAAGTGCACAGTGAATCAGAAGCTCTCCCAAGAGTTTCAACATTATAGTGCAATTGCCACAAGGTCTTTGGTGCAAAAGCTGGAAAGCTAGAACATCCCGTCACTTTTACCATACCCTGTATTGTTGAAGATGTGGAGTTCGCAAGGGTATTGTGTGATCTCGATGCCAACATAAATCTAATACCCCTTACAGTCTCCAAGAAGGTAGGACTTGGTTGATGGTTGACTGCATGATAAAGAAGCCAATAGGGATATGTTACTATGTGTTTCTCAAAGTTGAGAAATTCATATTCCCTGCAGACTTTGTGATCCTAGATTGTGAAGTACATTTCGACATTCCAATCATCTTGGGAAGGCCATTCCTAGCCATTGATCGGTCACTAGTAGATATGGAATTGGTTAACTTAGATTTGGATTGAATGATGAAGAAGTTGTCTTCGATATTTGTCAATCAATGAAAAGGCCAGAAGATCTGAAGAATGAGGCTTGGGCACTTGGTGAAGTCTGAGTAACCAAGTCATCTAAGTCATGCTGCGACAATAAATCAGGCGTTGCTTGGGAGGCAACCCAAGGTAGAGACTGGCGCTTAGGTGCCCAGTTACGTCTTTTTGACTCTAGTACTTTATTTCTCATTTTTGATGTGCATTGAGGACAATGCACCACTTTTTTGATGGGGTGTGGTAGTTATAGGCCTCAGTGAAGTTTGAATAGCCTTGGCCTATAACTATCCCAAATTTTCAATCCTAGGGGTTTTCTTGCCTGTGTTCTTTTTCCCCATGGATATTATTTCTGTTGAACTAGCATGTTTAGGATGTATAGGTAGTATCGGTAGCATACAGTACTAATGTCTATGGCATATATATGTTTTATGTGTTTTTTTCAGAAAACTGATACCCACCAAAAAAATATATTAGTTAGTCTAGATGGCAACCATGCATGCTTCATTGTGTTGATAATGCTTGTTTTAATAAGTGAGGATAAAATTATGATGAAAAGCACGATCTGAAAGTCTATGTTGATAATGTAATCAGTGTCATGAGAGTGTGAGCTTACTTTGCTAAATTCATGTGTGTGTATCAATTCAACCTTGCCATGTTACTCTGATTTAGACTATAGGTTTGTTGGTCAGGAAAGGATCTTAGGTCATTGTTCATAATAGTCCACTTAGCCTAAATAACCAACCAAATGTGTGAAATATTCCTTGACCCTAATGTTTGAGCCTTACATGTACCATTTTCTTTGTAAAAACCTAAGTAACCTAGCCTTATTAGATGTAAAATCCTGAAATTGGCTCTGCTCCTTCCTTGAATATTGTGCACCGTGACTAAGGCAAAAAACCTAAGTTGAGGGTAGCTACAAAAAGTATCCCTGGTTCCTAGGTTGGATATTTCGCACCTCAACTCAGGCTAAAAGCCTAAGTTGAGGGTGGCTGGTGTAAGGATAAACATAAAATGAGGGAGAAAATTAGTGATACTTGGAAAAGGAGAAAAAATGTGTACTGGGTGCAAGAAAAAAAAAGAGTGATGCCTTAGCAATGAATTAAAAATAAAAATGTTGTGAAAATACAAATCAAAAGATTGAAAAATGAAAATAAAGCACCCAGAAAAGCTTAAAATAAGAGAAATGTTGAATGAGATGAAAAGTAATAGTGTTGGTATGGCTAAACTATAGAAAACGCAGTGTCAAAGAGAGCCTTTAGTCACTATGTTCTCAAAACATCATACCAAATCCCCCTGAGCCTACATTACAAGCTAGTAAAGTCCTATAGTGATCCTAGTCTAAGTAGTCAAAGATCATAATCATGAGTGTTGGGGTAAGCATGTGGTATTGAGCATGATCTATGAATGTCTTTTGTGAGAGTAAGTGCTTTGCATAGTCCCAAGATTATAAATGAAAACATCATTGCGAGTGAGATATTGGACATCTTTATGTGAGGGCGCTTGCATAGCATTGTTAATGTTAGACTAATTCAGTGATTGTGGCTTGTTGATAATTACCTCGCTTGTGATAGTTGCATTATTGCATACATTGATTTGTGTTGGTTTTCTGAATAGCTAGCAAATGTGTTTTGAAAGTGGTGTGGGTATTTGTGCTTAAGTTTGATGTGATGTATGCCATTAGTGTGAGGTTTGTGTGTTACTATGTTGCTTATGTATATTGAGTCTATCGAATAAGGACAAGCAGCAATTTTAAGTTAAGGTGTTGATATGCTGTCGAAATACAACATTTTTGATACTTAAAACTTCAAATTTTGTGTGTTCTAATGCGATGTTACTAGATTTGATATGTTTCTATGTTTCTTTTGAAGGATTTCCGGATTGGCACGAGTTTTAGGCAAAGTGTGTCAAAGTTGCTGAAAGTGAAGTTCCACGAGATCCTTTACGAGCCGTAGAGTATTCTATGAGGGATGTATTTCTTAAGTCTACGAACATGCAGACAATCCATAGAAGAATTTGAGTCATAGACTTGGTTTCGTGCCCTAAGGATCAAAAGGTGGGGACTTGCTGAAAGTCCATCAGACGAAACCCCCTATGAGTTGTAGAATCTTATACAGGCCATAGAGGGATTTTGTAGAAGACAGTCCCAGAATTTAAGCAGCAGGAAAGCCTGATTACAAGCCATAAACTATTACATGGCCCATAGAGCCTTGTAAAGCCTGCTGACCCATTTATCCTATTCAATTTTGGTTTTATATTTTAAAAACAATGAATAGGTTTTTTAGGTTATTTGTTATAGGGAACGAAGAGGGAACGAAGAGGGAACAATAGAGGAACTTTAGAGAATTTGAGAAACACTTGCAAAACTTTATTTCATCTTTTAGTTTCAATCTTGTGATTCTCATGAAGAGTTTGGATTTCTTGTGCTTAATTCTTTTGTGTAAGTGCTCAATTATGTTATTCAAATTCATATGTCTTGGATTACACTGATCATGAGCAGCTAAATCCACAACTAGGGTTGTGGTAACCATAAAGAACTAACAAAGTAAAGCTGAATAATTCATATTTCTTGAAAAATGTGCATGCATGTATTAAATAATTCTCTCTGTACTGAATGCTTTCTAATGGTTGCCAACATTAGAACCCATTTAGTGTTACTAATTGGTTCAAGGTAGTAATAAATAGGAAAATAGATTAATTAACAAGATTCAACTAATATTTCTCCTCTAATCAACTGAACTGGGTCAAGGGGAGGTTGTACTGGAAAAATAGGTAAGGGTTAGTAATGTCATGCTGCAGGGATGTACCAAACCACGTAGTGAAATTTGGCTTTCACCTAACCCAAAGGGTTTAGTGAACTGTATATTGTACACTGGAAAAGGAGTTCAATTATCTAGTAATACTGAGTTAGGGAATCATGGGGAATACAATACCCCAGTTTCTCTTCATATTAGTTTAATACTTGTCTTAGCTTAGAATTACTTTTCATAGTTATGATAAAACCCCCCATTTTTTGGGGAGATAAGTTGGTTAATCAACCCGAATTGCAATTGAATTCTTCTAACTCTACCATACTCCCTATGGGTTCGACCCTAACCTAGGTTATACATCTTGACAATGACCGCTTTAGCCTAAAAAAGGAGTATATCTTTGGAGTCATCATAGAAGTGCCTTCAAATGGCCCTTGGTCTTGTACGGAAAGTGTTGGATGCGGAGTTTGAGGCCAAGACATAATACACATGGACACTACACGATCCGTGTGAGGCTTCACGATTCGTGTGGTGGATCGTGTTGAGGGACTTGGCCTTGAAAATCCATAATTTGGGCAAGGCATTTGACATATGGACCCTCTCACGGGCCATATGGCCTTTAACGGTCCATGAGGCCTTTCGTATGGGCCTCAGAGTGAAAATTTTTATGTATTAGGTCACCATCTTGGAACTTTGTGGTTGAAACATTTTTCTAAGTGAAGCTTCATGGAGGAGGCACATGGATAGTATACCTTGGTATGAGCCGTGAAGCCCTCCATATGGATAGTGTTGGATCACAGAGAAGTATATGGTCCGTATACCCTATCACGAGCCGTATATCCTTCCATGGAACTCCGGCAACATTTTTTCTACTTGTTTCATCAATGAAATTTTCTTAATTATGATTTCTCCTAAGGGTCTTTTGTGACTTTCTATGTTATCTATAGACATATAAATGACATAAAATCTATTTTCCCTCATTCCAAATCACTCTTACACTTAGAATTATATTGAACTCTCTTAACTCCTCTCTAACACTCTAGCGGAGAATTAGCTTGGGATTCAAGGAAGGACTTCAATATTCATCAATTTCTTCTTATTTCTTCTTGGAGAACTTAGGTATGTGGGATTGATTCATGGTCCTTTTCAACCATGAACACCCAAACTCTTTTCACTTGATTTTTGTGAATTTTAGCTTACATTAAATATGGGTTTTTAAGATTATTATTTATTTAATTCAATTAAAGTATGGGCTATGTTTTATTGTTGATTTAAAATTAATTTAAACCCTTATATGTTGAATTGCATGATTATTATGAAGAATTAAATATGCATTGTCCCTTTTAAAGTTTGATTTAAGCATGGATAATCTAAATTGTGATTTGAATGTGGATTTACTTGAATTTCATATTGTATTGTTGATTTTAGATTGAATGTATATTGTCTATGCAATTCTCACATCATTCATGACAGATGCATTCATGTGTTTAGATTTTGATGAAAATGAATTAGTGAGTTAAGCTCACATTTGTTTGTTTTATGAAAATGATTTTGGTGAGTTAAGCTCACATATATGATTATGACAAGAATGTGACCACATAACTGTATATAGTTATTGACTCTTTGGGCATATTGGGTGCTCACACCATATTGTTAAGTGTATGACCTATTCCTATGCATGAAAAGTATGGATTGAAATGTGATTTGACTTTTGAGCCCAAGTGTAAATGATTATGAAGAATATTTGACTTTTGAGCCTAAGTGTGCATTGAAATTATTTAAGCCTCTTTTAAAAGCATGTATATGTATAAGTATTCTTGTGGAATGATGACTTAGCACCGAATATATTGGGGCGGTCAAGGCAATCTCCAAGGGTCCGCTTTATTTCCATGAACTATATGCCAGCATAGGTATATGGTAGCCATTACCAAAATGACTGGGTCGTAAGGAATAGTTACACATTGATATGATATGATATGATATTAGAAATTCTTCTAAAATTATTGGGTCATAAGGAAAGTGGACATTACACCCAAATGATCTGGTCGTAAGAAGTGGCGTAGATTACCTTTGGCAAGTAATCTTCTCTCACACGATGGGAGGTCTACATCGGGCAAATTCATGTAATAGCTCGCATAAGTTTGAGATGTCGGTTATGGTTACATCCCCACTATATATGAGCATTATGTCATATTATGCATCATGGATTTCATGGCATATTGTTATATTACTTCTCTTGATGTATGTCTCCTTCTATATTCTGTCCCCTTGCCATCTAATATTGAATGTAGGTTTGATAATTCATATACATTGAATACCAGCATACTTAGTATATTCAGATGTACTAATGCATACTTTTGCCTACATAATCTAACCATGTAGGGACCGAGGACTACCTTCATCCACCGTATGACGGCTAGATTGGATCTTGAGACACTTGTTGTGGTTGATCACACTCAAGATACACCTCTTTCTGAAGTAAAAATGATCGTCAAAGTAATAAACCTAACAAAGGTTAGGGTCAAATCCCATAAGGAATAGGGGACTTTTGCAACTTAGTTCACCAATAATTAATTCAAGAATCAACTAACTCAATTCTGTAAAAAAAAAAAAGGGGGTTTTGCAATGATTGACAGTAAATTAAACTAGACTTACTAAAAATGGAAGACAAACAATAATGGAGAGCAAGTTGGGTATTGTTTTCCCCATGATTCACTAACTTAACATCCCCGGATATCACAATTTTCAACTAGAATATTGTATGTAGGATGGTAATTTAGTTTCTTCCAACCCTTGGGTCAAAGGTGAAGGTTGAGTTTCATTATGGGACTCGGCCCATCCCTATAGTGTGCTCAACTAACCATTACCCATAGTCCCAGTCAACCTCCCTTTGATCCAGTTCGGTTGATTAGATGAGAACACATCATCGAATCCTATTAATCATTCTCTTTTACTATTCATTACCACCTCGATCAAGAAGGTAGGCAAGTTCTAACATTGGCCACCACTAGAAAATATTCAAAATGAAGAGAAATGATTAATACATACAAGTACCCATTCTAAGAATTGCAAATAATCCAGGCTTGCTAAGTTAGATTCTCATGGTTCTCACAACCCCAAGTTGTTGGTTTAGCTACTCATAACTTAGGCAAATAAGGAAACAATAAATAGAAAAAACATGGGTAATCACATACCCAAGTAGATTGAAGAAAAAGAAAACCCAATGTGTATTGAGATTCATAAGATTGAAAGTTGAGTTTAATCCACAAGTGAATCTCTTGTCCAAATAGCCTCCAAAACTAAAACCCTGATAATTCCTACTAAAATTTCATGCTTTCTGTGTGTCTCTATGTACTATCCTGAAAAACTTCAAAAACTCCTTTAAATGACCTAGTATTTTTTATTTATAGTATTCACAAAAAAGTCTCTAAGTTAATTAGAAAAATTGGTCGGCACCTGATACGAGTCACAATTACAAATCGTAACTAGGGTAACGAGCTGTAATCGAGCTTTTGTGGTCAGCATCCTGCATCTTGGACTTCACTGATACGAAACACTTTCACGAGTCGTAGTCTGATCTATGACTCGTATTGACTTTTGTAGTCCACATTTGCATCACTTGGTCTGAGTCTAATCAACACTAGAAATCTCTCTGAAACTTCTCTTTGCGACCTGTATATGGAACTACGACTCATAACTGGGTCTTATGTAGCTGAACTTTAGTTTTGCTTCAACACTGGAATCCTCCACGAGGCCACCTCTATGACCTGTAAATGGAGATATGACTCGTAGAGGGTCTCGTATGTCCTCAATATCAACAAAACCTGCAACTTTTCCTAAAATTGTGCCAACCTATTTTTCCTGCAAAAACAAACACAAAAACACATAACAACCATAAAAGTTGCATTGAAAACACACAAAAACCTAAGTTGTAGGGATCAAATGTACTGTATTTTGATAGCACATCGACACCCTCAACATAGCATTGTTGCTTGTCCTCAAGCAACGACTCAATCTATATAGATAATAAAGCAACATATAGCAATCAACCCAATGTCATATATCATACTCAAATCCACTCAAGTACCATATCAGCTTTTTCAAAATAAGATCATGTAGCTATTTAGCAAACGAAAACATATTAATGCATTTGACAACACAACTATGATAAGTAAAGGATATCAACAATCCACAATCACTGAACAAGTAAAATGTTGGCAATGCATGCCCTCACAGGAAAGAAGTCCCTTTTAAACACTCAATGAAGATTTCAAAAGTGATCCATGGGACTGTACTAGCCCACTCACTCTCACAAATGATATTCATACATGATGACCAATACCATAGTCTTTCCCTGTACTCATGACTCGGACTTTTGACTAATTCGGCTAGGATTACTTTAGGACTTTATAATCTTGTAACATAGGCTCATGGGGCTTTGGTATGAGATTTTCGACAACTAGAGACTAAAGGCCAACCTTGAACCACGCTTCTCAACACTTTAACCTTATCGGCATAATCATTTCCTCCTTATCTCCCTTTTTTCTTCATATTCAAGCTTTTTTGGGTATTTCTCCTCATTTTTAGCTTTTGCCTCATTTTCACACATCATTTCGCTCATTCAACTCAATCTAAGGTATCTTTTTCTCTTTGTTTTCACCCAATGCATGATTTTCTTCTCTTTCTTCACATTCCCAACTCACGACCTCATTTTTGCTATTTTACCCCCTACACTGGCCACACTCGACTTAGGCTTTTAGCCTATATCAAAGTGCACGATATTTATTCCCCGAACCAGGGCCACTTTTGGTAGCTACTCTCAACTTAGCCTTTTTGCCTAAATCAAGGTTCACAATGGTCAAGGATAGATCAGGGCCAATTTCAAGGTATTTCACTAAACAAGGTTAGGATAAGCAGGTATTAAAAAAGAAATTGTATATGTAAGGCTCAAATATTTGGAACAAGGGATGAATTTCTCATTTGGTTGGTCAGTTTAGGCAAAAGTGGACTAATTCAAAGAATAAGGGCCTAACATTTCTTCCTTATCCATATAATCTCCAGTCCAACTTAGAATAAGAGGTTTAGAATCAACATACAATGCAAGAATATAACAAAATCAACTCAAACATACAGGGCATTGTGTACATAACCAACAGAAACTCATAGATTATTCTTCATGTATCAAATTTCCCTCACTTAATCTGAACAGATATTTCCAAGTCATTCAAAAATGCATGGTTGCAATATAACTACTACTCGAAAAATTAGGTGGGTAGCAACTTTCAAAATATTTCATAAAACATCAAAAACAACATACATGTCATAGGTTCAACTACTATGTACTACAAATATCATCTAAGACATCCTAAACATGCCGGTTCAACAAAAATTAAATATCCACAAGGAAAAAGAACACATGCAGTAAAATCTCGGGATCATAAATTTGGGGTAATTATGGACCAAAAGCTACTCAGACTTCACCCTACTCCATAAATACCCACACCCCATCGAAAAAAATGTACGTTGTCCTCAATCTACAATATCAAAAGGGGTCAAAAACAAACATATCTTGGTGCCTAAGCACCAGTCTCAGCTGCTTCTGATAATCTCCCTCCTGCGAGGTAGTCTGCAAAGCAGCTAAACTAGATGACCCAATGCCCATCAATCTATCATGCTCTTGGGCTTGTCTCAATTATTCTTCCTTTCTCGACATCCTCTAGACTTACCCAAGTTCATTCTCTGCCTCTTCCTCATAAACCTCGAAGGTCTTTTGACTCACTCGCCTCTCCTTAGGTATCATCATACACAATAAGGGGTCTTTTCCCATGGAAGGTTATGTGTGATCCTCCAAAGAAAATAGATCAAATAGCAGCTCTGAAGGTGGATCCTCTGGAACTGTAACTATTGCTGCTAATGAAGAAGTAATGTTAGCCCTAAGTTTTGTAATCTCATCATATAGGGCTGACAGATGTGATGGTCGGGCCTCGGCTAACTTCTGTTGTACCCAGACCTCAAAGGCATTAATGTGGGAATCCATCGTAGCATAAGCTCCTAAACTATAGAAATGGTGAATGACTCGCATTGCTCCTCTGAGTCGACAGCCATCTACTGAACCCATGGAATAAGCTGCTACATGAGCTGGGACAACTGAGCCTCAGTCTATTATAACCTCTGCACCATGGTCTGAATAGAAATCGTGGACACGTGAACCATGCCCGGTGCAGAAATCTGCGATGTAGTAACCTCTAGTGCAGGAACAGCTGAAGTGGGACCCCTCTCAATATCAGCTTCCTAAGGCTATTGGGGTCTCTCATCAGTAGTAGTAGATGGAGTGGTAGTGGTTGCAACTGTCGGACCCTCCTGTGGTGGCTCTGGAGCCAATCATTAGGCATAGGAGGAGGCTGTGTCCTCTAAAGTGCCATGGGGTTCTCATCAGCCTTAATCAAGCTGGGAGCTAAAGTCTGTAAGGCCGACACCAACTGGTTAAGATGAAACAATATTTGAACCCCAGACTGTATGCAAAATTAGTAGATCAAGACTAGAAATGGAATGCACGTAGCCCTTTGAGTACCGACTCATGAATTTGCTCTGCTATGAGCCAGACGCAGTCAATGTCATAGCCAGAGAGGATGCTAGCAACCAATATTGCTCGCTCTGGTGAAAGTTTATTATCTACTAGCATAGGCCGGATGGGATACCTGACAACCGTCAACCAAAACTTGGCAAGGAAAGAAAGTGAAGCCTTCATGACAAGCTTCGTATACGTGGTGACCTAAGCAGGCTCTT
>JAPFFP010033804.1:0-15462 GCA_026153255.1 Solanum medicagineum | reverse complement strand
AACAAACGTAAGAAGAGTTTCCAAGAGTTGAAGACTTGATTGACTAGTGCACTAGTTCTAACCTTGCACGATGGGATGGAAGATTTTTAATCTATTGTGATGCCTCAAGAGTTGGATTGGGATGTGTGCTGATGCAGAGAGGGAAAATAATAGAATATACTTCTAGGCAACCTAAGATCCATGAGAGGAACTATCTGACCCATGATCTTGAGTTGGCATTGGTGGTGGTTGCACTTAAAATCTGGCACCACTACTTGTATGGAGTGCATGTGGACGTGTTCACCAAACACAAGAGCTTGTAGTACGTCCTCAGTCAGAAAGAGCTCAACCTGCGACAGAGCAGATGGTTAAAGTTACTCAAGGTTTATGATATGAGCATTCTCTACCATCCAGGTAAAGCTAACATTGTTGCTGATGCTCTTAGCAGTTTGTCGATAGGTAGCACAACCCATATTGAGGAAGGAAAGAAGGAGTTAGCAAAAGAAGTGCATCGATTAGTTCAATTAGGAACTCAACTTGAGGAGAATGATGAGGGAGGAGTTAATGTTCAAAACGGGTTTGCTTCATCAATGATGGCAGAGGTAAAAGAAAAGTAAGACTGAGATCTTGTCATTCTCCAATTGAAGGAGGACGTTCACAAACAGAAAGTGATTGTCTTCTCTAAAGGGGGGGATGTAGTTCTGAGATACGAAAGAAGATTGTGTGTTCCAGATGTTGATGATATTCTAGACAGAATCATGTCTGAAGCTCATAGGACTAGATACTCCATTCATCCTAGCTCTACCAAAATGTACCACGACTTGAGAGAAGTCTATTGGTGGAGTGGAATGAAGAGGGGTATTGCTAAGTTTGTGTCAAAGTGCTCGATTTTTTAGCAAGTGAAAGTTCAGCATCAAAGGCCGTGTGGATGAGCTCAGAACTTTGAGATTCCTAAGAATAAGTGGGAGATGATCAATATGGACTTCATTACTAGTCTATCGAGGTCTCGAAAGCAACATGTTTCGATATGGGTATCATGGATGGGATGACCAAATCAGTTCACTTCTAAATGGTTAAGACAACCAACACTGTGGAGGAGTATGCTAAGTTGTACATCCAAGAGATTGTGAGGTTGGATGGAGTTCCCATGGCCATTTTCTCGGACAGAGGAGCTCAATTCACCTTCTAAATTTGGAGATCATTTCAGAATGGATTGGTGCCAAAGCGAATCTGGGCACAACCTTTCATCCCTAGACAAATGGCTAGGCAGAGTGTACCATTCAGATGTAAGAAGATATGTTGAGAGCCCATGTTCTTGATTTCAAAGGAAATTGGGATGATCGCCCACCATTGATCGAGTTTGCATATAACAATAGTTACCACACAAGCATTCAAATGGATCCCTATGAAGCTTTATATGGGAGGAGATGTAGATCACCAATTGGGGGGTTCGAGGTTGGAGAAGCGGAGTTGATCTGGCCTGATCTTGTCCACCAATTGATGGAGAATGTTAAGATCATTAAAGAAAGATTGAAGAATGCACAGAGTCACTAGAAATCCTACACCAATGTATGGAGAAGAGATTTCAAGTTTGAGGTAAACGATTGGGTATACTTGAAAGTGTCACCCATGAAGGACGTCATAAGATTTGGGAAGAAGAGGAAATTGAGTCCATGCTACATTGGATCTTATCAGATTGTGAAGAGGATTGAGAAGGTTACTTATGAGTTAGAGTTTCCTTCTGAGTTAGATGGTATTCATTCGGTATTTCACATCTCGGTGCTGAAGAAGTGCTTGGGAGATTCTAACTTGGTGATCCCTATGGAGAGTATTGGAGTGAAGGATTTCTTGACCTACGAAGAAATTCTGGTCCAAATCCTCTATCATTAGATTCATGAGTTGAAAACCCAAGAGATAGCCTCAGTCAAAGTCCTGTGGAGAAATCAATTCCTTGAGGATGCCACATGGGAAGCTAAGGAAGAGATAAAATCAAAATATCTGCAATTATTCCTGCCAAATGATGAGAATGTTGAAGGTAATTTCCTTACCCTCAACTAATTTATTGATCAATTTTTGATTTGACATGCCTATTCTTGAGTCCGACTAGAGATTGTTGATAGTGAAGAGGAGTCAAAAGTTTGACCGAATAAATGTGAATGTTGATATGAGTTTTGAGTCAATTCATGCCTTGATATCCACCTTTACTCATCATTCGATGACGAACGATCCCAAGGGGAGATGATGTAACATCCGGTAAAATTATCATAATACTCCTAGAATAGAGATGTGCAAATAACGTGTCTTCCCATGCTCTGTTTGCAAATCCGAGATCGGATATGCGATCAACATGAAATATTGAGTGATAAATTGTATCCTTCAATTTTTAGAGCAACCTGATTGAAAAATAATTTTTCGATCCGAAATGATTTCTAGTGGTTGTGCAAACCCTGGCGCGATGCGCTTGGGATATAGACATGCTTTATAGTTTTTAAAATTTTTTTCTACAAGAATTGGAAAACTCGTTCGAAAAAGTTTCAGGAAAAAAATATACATATGCATGCCTAGTTCGCGACATGGACTGACCATTTTCTGAGTGAATTTTTTCGTTCTAATTTTAGGGGCATTTCGATCAATTTCCAACCCCTCCTAAACTCAAAACGCGATCAAATTAGGTCGTTTTGATGCATAAATATGGTCTTAAAACCCATTTTACGTCATTTTCTAAGTATTTGAAAGAGTAGGGCTTGAAAGGAAAGAAGAGGGAAGCTTAAGATTGAAGAAATCAAGTGAATTCTTGAAGATTGATTAGTAAAGCTTCATCCCAGGTATGTAAAAGCATGGGATTATTCTCCCATATGCCACATAGATGGTCTTAGAAAAGAGTTGAAGGTTGGTGAGTCTACATACACGATTCTTGATTATTTTCATTAAAAATCATAATTTATTACACTATATTTTCATATGTTCATGATCATCATAAACTTGTTTTCTTGAATTGAATACTTTTCATGAGATATTGCATAAAACCTAGATGTTCATTATTGAAAGCATGCATGCATGAAGATAAGAATTGAGTCTAGGGCCTTGATAGAGAATGATTGATAGACATTGCGATTGTGAATGTGAGAATGATGATAGGTTGATGGTATTTGATGGTCCATGAGTCTACCCAAATGAACTCTAATGATTTGTCTATTCGATTGTTTCCTAAATATTTTTTAAGCCTTCGGCTATTGATTGAGATGTTGATTGATGAGTGATTAGAGTCTCTATGAGATTGATTGAATAATGAGTGCCTCCACGAGGCTGATTGAGATGACTTAGTTAAGATGGTTTGATTGAGATGGATTGTCTTATGACCATTGAGTCATGGGAGGAGTATCAAGCATCGAATGAGTAAGAGTTAAATCAAACTCTCTCTCTCGTTAAGCTACATAGCCAAGTGTAGGTGAGGATTAGTAAAATCATATCACACTATGTTAAGGTTCCCTCTGATTAGAAGTCCGTGAAGCAATAGAGGACTTATAGATTGCTATCTTCATTTGGACTTGTCCGTTGTGGTTTCAATTCATTCCCTACTTGGCAAGTACGGAACGACTATGGAAACATTAGCATGATCGTTGTATAATAACTGGCTTATATGTGATTGTTTTCGGATAAGAGAAACTCCTAGAAAGTTTCCACCTTGAGTACTCAGAGATGAGATGAGATGAGTTGAGATGAGTCCCTCTGAGATAAGTCTTATTTGATTAATAAGGTTTGATGGGTTGGATGGGTTAGTTGTCTACTCTTGATTCTCTCTTTAGATAGACACTTGACATGTTGATTGTTATTATTCTTAGTTGATTGTTGTTTCCATATTATTCTACATGTTTATGTTTCATTCAGCTATTTTACATACCATACATTCCATGTACGAATGCCATTCAGCGCCACATTGTTTTATGATGTAGATATAGGATTAAAGATCATCAATAGACGTATCGTTAAGGATCTAGGACATTCAGCTAATTGGTGAGCGTCCCCTACTCTGGGGGGTTCATTATGTTATTTTCATCTTGGTTTAAAGTTACACATTTATTAGCTTATTAATGATTAAGGTAGCCATGGGTCTTTCATTGGCACCACTTGATAGTGATTGACACTTCATAGACTAGATCGAATGTTGATTGTTAAGATTGTGAGCTAATTCATTCTACTAGCCTTCTTCTATTTATGTTTTTGAGACTAGATGATAAGATGTACCAATACTTTTCTTTTCCCTTCCATTGTTTAGTAAAATGATTGATTGAATGTGATGAGGCCAAGTAGTCCTCTTTGGGACTAGCAATAGTCTCTGGGTGCCGGCCACGTCTTAGGTCCCCTTCCGAGGTGTGACACTAAGAGAGTTCATAGAGATTGTGTAGTGTCTACCTATCATAGTGATACTCTTGTTGATTTGGTTGAGCTTGTGATGACTGTCTTTGATGTAGTTCTTAGAAGCTTGGACTGGCTTCACGCCGGTTACGCCTCTATCGATTGTAGATCCTGGACTTTCAAATTCTAGTTTCCAAATGAGCCTATAATAGAGTTGAAGGGTAGTTCTATTGTGCCTCTGTGTACGTTATTTCCTGGCTTAAGGCTCAAAAGTTAATATCTAAGGGATGTGCCTATCACTTTGTGCGAGTCAAGTCTGACAATGTTGAGCCTCCTACCCTTGAGTCCATCCCGATCATGAATGATTTCCCGAAGTATTTTTTGAGGATCTGCCTGGAGTCCCTCCTGACAAGGAGATTGACTTTGGAATTTATATTTACCTTGACACCTAGCCTATCTCTATTTCACCATTCATAATGGCCCCCGCTGAGATGAAAGAGTTGAAAAAGCAATCTAAAGATTTTCTGGAGAAGGGCTTTATTGGGTTGAGTATTTTTCCATGGGGTACTCCTATCCTATTCATTAGGAAAAGTGTCGGTTCACTCAAAATGTGTACTAACTATTGCCAATTTAATAAGGTGATAGTCAAGAATAAGTATCCACTCCCAAGGATTGACGACTTGTTTGACCGATTTCAGGCTGCCACTATTTTTTCACAATATAGACCTTAGATCAAGCTATAAACTAGTTAAAAGTGAGAGAATGTGACATCCCTAAGATGTCTTTTTCAAACTCGATATGAGTTTTTGGTGATGCCCTTTGAGTTGACAAATGCACACGTAGCCTTCATGGACTTGATGAACAAACTATTCAGATAGTACCTTGATATGTTTGTGATTGTGTTTATCAACGACATTCTGGTATATTCCAAAGATGAGGAGCAACATATTAATCAACTATGAATCGCATTGCAAATTCTCAAGGATATTGAGTTATATGCAAAGTTTTCAAAGTGTGAGTTTTGGATCAAATATGTGGCATTCCTAGTCTACATAGTTTTGAGTGATGGCATTCGAGTGGATACTGAAAAGATTGAGGTGGTTAAGAATTGGCCTAGACCAACCTCTCCAATTGACATAAGAAATTTTTTGGGTTTGGTTGGTTCCTACCTCGGATTTCTTGATGTGTTCTCTTCTATATCCACACCATTGACTAGACTGACTTAGAAGAAGGTCAAGTTTCAATGGTCTGATGAATGTGAGAGGGGTTTCTAAGAGTTGAAGACAAGGTTAACTACTGCCCGCAGTATGACATTACTAACCCTTATTGTTCCAGTATAACCTCCCGTTGATCTAGTTTGGTTGATTAGACAGACAACATCAATCAAATCCTATTAATTAATCTATTTTCTTTTCATTACTACCTTGATCCAGTTAATAACACTAGGGGAGTCTTAACATTGTCCACCATTAAAAAATAAATCAAAATGAAGAGAATTAATTACTATATGCATGCACACCTTCTAAGAATTATGAATTATTCGATTTTATCTTGTTAGTTCTTCATGGTTCCCACAACCCTAGTTATGGATTTAGCTACTCATATTCAGTGAAGATGCAAGAATCATGATATAGAATAACATAATTAAGCACTTACATGAATTAAATTAAGAATAAGAAATCCAAGCTCTTCAATAAAAATCACAACTATGAATTAAGAACACAAAATATTGTTTTCCAAGTGTCTCACATTGTTTCTCACTTATTTCTAACTGTTGCATGCTATTCTGTCTACTGTTCCACACGAATATAACCTAAAAGACTCATTTATAATATTTAAAATACAACACCAAATCAAAATAGGAGAGCTGGGTCAGCTGGCACTACAAGCATCTTTGCGGGCCGTATAAATTCTCCAGCCCATAATCGAGGCTTCATGGATTCAATCTATAAATCTAGGGTTAAATTCTACAACACCTATCTATAGGCTATATAAAGATTTATGACACATGGATAGTTTTGTCTGATGACTTTTCAGTAACTTTCCACTTTCTGATCCTCAGGATAAGAGACCATATCTATGACTCATACTAAGTTTTGCGGCTCATCTGCATGTTCGTAGATTCAACATCAGAAAATCTCCCCTTCACTGGATTTTCCTATGAAACCTACTCTACGGCCCATTGAAACTTTCACGGCCTGTAATGGGTATCGTCGAATAGCAAACACTTCAATTCCTGCACACTTAGCCCAAAAATCATGCCAACCCTGTAATCCTGTAAACCAAATATAAAAACACATCAAATCTACTAACATCTCTTTGAGAACACACGAAATTCCAAATTTCAAGTATCAAAAGTGTTGTATTTTGACAGCATGTCAACATCCTCAACTTAAAATTGTTTCTTATCCTCAAGCTATAGACTAAATCTACATAAGTAGCATAACAACACACAAACTTCAATCTAATAACACATATCATCTTCAAACTCAAGGACAAATACGAACATCACTAATAAATGCATATCAGATACCTATCACGCAAACCAATGCAACTCAATACATGCGATAGTGCAACTATGACAAGTGAGACTATCATCAATAAGCCATTAATAACTGAGTTAGTCTAATATAATACTGCAATGCAAGTGCCCTCATAGAAAGAAGTCCTATATCCCACTCATGATGATATTTTTAGATTCAATGCTTTGGACTACACAAAATCAATCAGTCTCATAAAAGACATTCAAATTCCATGTTCAATACCATATGCTTGCCTTTATACTCACGCTATAACCTTCGACTACTTGGACTTGGATCACTATAGGACTTTATTGGCTTGTAACTTAGGCTCAAGGGGCACTAGTGTGATGTTTTGAGAACATAGTTACCAAAGGGCCAAAACAAAGTGACTAAAGACCCTCCTTGACACTGCAGTTTTTCTATAGTTTTGCTCTACCAATTTTCCCTTTGTTTTCACATCATTTCTATATTTAGCTCATTGATTGGCATCTACTCATTTTTCTTCCATCTATACCACATTGTTATCCGTTTTTCCATGTATCACTAGCTTCCACCTCATTTTGTGTGTTTACCTTTACATAGCCACCCTCAACTTAGTCTTTTGACCTAAGTCGAGGTGCACAATATCAGACCTATGAACCACGGCCACATTTGGTAGCCACCCTTAACTTACGTTTTTTTCCTCAGTCAAGGTGCAAAATATTTAAGGAAGGACCAAGGCAAATTTCAGGATTTTACATTTAACAAGGTTATGTAACTTAGGTTTTTACAAAGAAAAGGGTACATGCAAGGCTCAATCTTGGGATAATGGTATACATTACATATTTGATTAGTTATTTAGGCTAAGCGGACTAATATTAACAAAGGCCTAAGATCCTTTCCTAACCAACTAACCTATAGTCTAAGTCAGAGTAACAGGGCAAGTTTTGAATTGAATCACAATATAAGAATTTGGCAAAGAAATCTTACACACACGTAGCACTGATTACATTATTAACAAAAACTCTCAGATCATACTTTTCATGATAATTTATCCTCACTTATCAGAACAAGCACAGTCAAACAATCAAACATGCATTGTTTCTATCAATACTAACTAATAAAAATTTTGGTGGGTATTGTTTTACACGCTAAAACAAACATATGACAAAGACATCAATACTACATGCTACTACTACTACCTAGACATCCTAAACATGCCAGTTCAATAGAAAGTAAATATCCTTGGGAAAAAAGAGCATAGACAGGAAAACCCCTCAGATTCAAAATTTGGGATAGTTATAGACAAGGTTACTCAGACTTTACTGAGGCCTATAACTACCAACACCCCATCGAAAAATATGCGCATTATTCTCTATGCACAAAATAAAATAGTAAAGCACAGGGGTCAAAACATGAACATTCCTAGGCGCCTAAGCACCAGTCTCTGGCTGAGTCTGACCACCCTCAACTGGCCTGGTGGCCTCCTTAGTAGTAGGATCATGTCCAGAGGGTCCAATACCCCTCAATCTCTATAGCTCGTGAGCTTGCCGCAACACCTTATTTTGCATCGAGCGTATGCTGTAGAGCTTGTACTCCTACTTCTTTGTAAGCCCCACTTGCAGTTTTATTGTATTAGGATCATCAATGCGAGGCCTCTTCCGAAGGGAGGTAAGTGATGTATCCTCCGGAGCAAATAAGTCTTCCACCGGCTCTGTAGGATCAGCTGGTGGTAACACAATTGGTGCTGCAAATGTTGTTGTCCTATCAACCCAAAGATTCTGAATCTTTGTCTGGCTGCATGCGAGCCTCAACCTCTGAAATGGCTTGGTGGACCTAGGTCTTAATTTATTGTAAAAATTGAGAAAAAAGTGAATTAGTGTGGGCTTGCCTCTATGCCATGGCTAGAATAGAAGTCGCTGACAGATAGACCATGCCAGCGGGTGTTGTCGTTATGGGTATGACCACTTGGGTAGTAGTAGTAGTAATCATGGGTCCTCTCTCTTCATCAGCCTCAGTCTGTGGGGGCATCCCAGTGGTGGAGGCAGTAACAGTAGTGGTGGATGGAGGCTCAAGCAGTGGCACATTAGCAAACATCTCTGGCATCTAAGCATGAGGTTGTGGTGCTCAATGGAGGGCTATTGGATTATCATCAGCCTTTATCAAGCTAGCTTCTAGGGTCTGCTAAACCTCGATCAATGAGTCCAGATGATGTAGTATCTCCACCCCAAACTCTATATAGAGTCTGTAGATCAGGCACCAGAAGGGGTTGGAAATGGACCTCTTTATGGCCACCTCATGTATCTTCTCTGCAATCAGGAGAGCCCAGTCGATCTCATAGCTAGCCAAGATCCTGGCAACTAATACTGCATGGTCTAGCATTAGTGTATTATCTATAAGTGTGAGCCGAATTTGTGATCTCACCATAGCCTACCACGGTGAAGCTGAGTAAGGCTTTCATAATAGGCTTTGAGAAAGTTGCTATCCACTTAGGGTCTGGGCCTTGATCTTCAATCTGTCGAAAACCCATCTTATCAAACTGGCCCTGTAGGCCTAGTCTCTCATTAGGGCCTTATCCCAAGTCTGCCCTAATCTCCTATATAACTTTGCTATAGATTTGGGTGCTGGGAACTCTGACTCATAACTTCTAGTGGATAATAGTCTCTGATATATCCACCTGTTGACCCCTCACCTATGTGTGTATCAAATGGGGCTCAATGAGGGGTCTCTTCCTCTTGGGAAGAGAGTTGAGAACAGTCGCACTGTATGATCCAAAGAACTCTCGAACCATGGCCGAGGAGTACTTCCCTGACAGTTCTGCCAGCCATTGGAGCTCGTATCTAGTGGTAGTGCCGCTCCTAAAAAATAAAACAAGCTAGTCGGCAGACTCATTCTTCTGTGTGCCCTCCCAGTAGATGGCCTTTATGCCCTCAACACACCACCGGCTAGATAGCGCATCCGGAGGTGAGGGTGATACCTGAGGTGTTGCGGAGGAATTTGTCTTTGACTCGTTGCTAGATCCTGACTTGGACTCCTCTTTGGAGAGAGTCATCTGAATAGAGCTACTATCCCTGTTGCCTCCCTCGTTAGACTAGGGAGATTGGACAAGGATTGCCTGAGTTTATTGTTGCCAGGTAGGTTTGGAAACAACCCATGTCTGTGGTCGCTCAACGTCCGAGTTAGGCTGTACATTGAGCTTTCCTAATGATCCACTAGCCTCAGAGGCGCCCTAATTCTCTGATGGCTCATCTCATAGGTGCCTCTGCTTGGCCTGTATCTCTTCCCTCTTAGCTTTTGGGACCATAGTACTTGAAATGCACACATTTAGGAAACAAGATTAGCCCCATGAGTAAAGGAATGAAAAACAAAAACATTTCTGAAATGGTTGCGGATGGCTCTACGAAGGCCCTTTTACAAGCCGTAAAAGGCCCTCGGACAAATAGAGTGCATTAAATTTAGCACTAGAATGGCACCTACAAGACCAGGTATGACTCATCGACTATTTCATGAGTTGTATACTGAGTCATAGATGTGTTCCAATTTTAAATTTTTATAGGCAGGGATCTATAAGACCTATCTATGAGTCGTAGATTAATATATGGTTCGTAGAAGGTCTCATCTAACAAAATCTTATGAATTTTCAAGGTGGTAAATTTTCTTACAAGGGGCAACTATGGCTCGTGGAGTGTTCCATAGGCCGTAGAAGACCCTTGTAGTGTGAAAGACCCAGAAAATTTGATTTTCCAAGTTTATCAAATGGATCCCAAACAACATGTTTGGCATTTAAATCAGCATCGAAGCAAGCATTACACACCTCGACATGATTTCAACAGATGCCCAACACCCCTCATGTCATGATTACACTACCCCGTCGATTTTCATTTTACATGCTTATTTGGCAAACCAATACCATTTTGAATGTTTGAACATCGAGGCTCACACTGTAACTGCACATCATTTTTTCAGGAGACATACGATATTCAATTCAAATGAAATGTGATGACTTAGATTTTACATACTATCATTTAAACACACAACATGGCCACAAACACATTTTTCGACATTTAACACTATTCAAGCATCAGCAACATATTATTCACATAAACCTTAAGCACATACAAAGGGAACCATGCCCTTGAACCCATTAACATTAGACTATGATACCTATCAATTAACTACAATCTTAATAACATCAATTTTGGGAGAACACGGATTTTAGGGCTAGGGACTTACCAAATTTTAGCAAAAAGATGGGAAAATCAAAAGAGGAGTCCAAAGGGTGGAATACCCTAAGTCACTAAAGGTGGTCAAAAATCTTGCTAGAGAAATTGAGTGGTAGCCGGATGGTGATTGGAAAATGCTAAGGTAAGGGGTCAGGTATGTTGTGCAATTTTTGAGAAAAGTAGGGGTCAAAATTATTTGACCCCCATTTATACTTTGACCAGTTTGACAAATAAGTGGGCCCAAGCTTCTACAAAACCTCGATTATGGGTCATAAAGAATTCTATGGCCCTTAGATCCTAGTCTCGTAGACTATCCAAACCCTAATTTTGGTGATGAGTTTCACGAACCAGTCTAGGAGCCGTATAATAAAATACGACCCATAGAGTAGGCCGTAGAAACCTCCAACACTTAGTCAAAAGTAGGGAACTTACCTGGGTCCATGACTCCAATCACAGCTCCTAGTTTTATCTACATGCCATAAAGTTGACTTGTGGAGTATAGTGGACAAACTTTTGCTCACTAGAAGTGTTCTATGAGTTAGTGTACGGGTCATAGTTTGACATACAACTCATAGAACTAGTCGTCGATACACTTCTTGTTGCCTTTTCAACCAAAAATAGCGGACTTGGTCAATTACCTATATATTTTTCACAAAACACACTATTACCCTGTATTTAACCTGCCCAATGTAACTTACAGCCAAAATACTACAAAATTAAACTACCTACAAGTCTAAATGCTAAAAATAAAATATATTACCATTATTACATTAAATCCCTTGGGTAGCCTCCCAAGTAGTGCCTGATTTATTATCACAATACGACTTGGACTACTTGATTACTTAGACTTCACCAAGTTCCCAAACATCCATCTTCAAGTCGTCTGCCCTCTGCATCGACTAATAGATATTGAAGACAACTACTCCATCATTCAATTGAAACATGAGTTAGCTGGCTTCCATATCCTTAGTGATTGCCTAGTGGCTAGGAAGGGTCTTTCGAAGATGATTGAGACTTTAAAGTCGACTTCGGAATCAAGGATCCTAAAGTCTACCTAGAATAGGAACTTCTATACTTTGAAAAGGTCGACATATAGTTATCACCGCAGGCTTTTTCACTGTGGGTTCAGCCATCCACAATCGCATACATGTCGGAGTAAGGGCTTCTAATTCTATTTTCTTGAAGACCGTAAGGGGCATTAGATTTATGCTGAAACGAAGATCACACAATGCCCTTGCGAACTCCACATCTCTAATAGTGCAGGGTATGGTGAATTGATGTCGTCCAAGCTACACCTTATTTTTTGGGATAAAGCGGTCATTGTCAAGATATAGAATCTAAACAAGGTTAGGGTCAAACCCATAGGAATATAGTAGACTTAGAAGAATTCAATGATGCAGTTTGAGTTATTAACCAACTTATCTCCCCGAAGAGGTAGGGGAAAGTTTGATGTGCTATCAAAATACAACACTTTTGATGCTTAAAACTTGGCATTTTGTGTGTTTTCAATGCGACATTAGTTGGTTTTTATGTAGTTTTGTGTTTTGTTTGCAGCATTCCGAGGTTGGTTTTGATTTTGTGAGAATTATGTAGAAGTTGCTATTTTGATGATGTATGAGACCCTTTACGGGCCGTAGAGCATTCTATGGGCCGTGAAGGAGGTGTCATGCACAATTCCAGTAAGGGATTGATTTTCTGATGCTTGTTCTACGAACATGCAGATGGTTAATGAACTATTTACGAGCAATAGTTATGTTTCGCGCCCTGAGGATCAGAGAAGGACTTTTTGAAGTTCTATCAGACGAAACCTCCTACGGGCCGCAGAGCACTTTATTGTCCATTGTCACGCCCAAAGTCCATTAAGGCGGACTGGCACTGGTTGTCGACAAGGCTTTGGAGGACCAAAATATAACCATGCACATTCTATGAAAATTATAAGGGGTTTTCACCTTCAATATGCTTTCAGAAAAGTAAATAGTAATAACAAGCCAAAAGAAAATACTTATGACCAGGCCGTTGGAGCCACAATGTTCAAAGTACGATATATGACCACACTTTACTTTTCATAGTCTACAAAGCCTCTAGATATGAAATAGTACTTGATAAGGGTCAGGATAGGCCCTGCCTCATGTCTAACTATGCAATACATAAAGATAAGCTCTAGACATACAAAGCCCCGAAGCAACCTGGAGCTCAGTAACAACAACTGTATATCCTGTACTCCTACTAAGGAGATATACTAGCTACTGTGCCTGCAACATGAAATGCAGGTCTCCTGTAAGGGACATCTATACAAGATAATGTTTAGGATATGTAAAGCAGGAAGTACTGTAATGAAGTAAGAACTCAAATATAATCTAGCACTGGTGTAAGGATAAGAGATCACCTGTAGTCATATTGTGGAACCATGTACTTTATGTCTATTTTATAAATTTATCTTTCTTTACTGTATAATCTATGCTCAACATATAATACAAATGACTAGTTGATCAGTGGTAAGTCAATATCGGGATCAACTCATGCTAGACTTTCCTTTCACCCCTGGGATACCCCTCGTAATATGGATTGACCCATGCTAGTTGATTCTTCCATCCCTAGGATATCACCCATCAATAACCAACTTACTTTATCTTTTATTTACTTTTGAGATGATTCTCTTGGTGGTCATAATATTGAGCTCTAGGACCATAGATATAGCATGTGACACGTAAATAATCATACAAGACAAAACCATAATGAAAAGAGTAGGTTACACAAATAATGGAATGTGTTGGAGATGAAACAACACATGAACTTTACATAACAAAAATAATTCATGTATCTTGGTATCCAAGTATGCATGCTGATTCACAAATAACTATGTGTGGAAGCATATGAACATGTTAAAGAATGGAGACACGGTTATTAGTTATGTCGGAGTTGGTAAGTGCCTCTATGTGCCTAGGTAGAATTTAGATTTCATGTCAAGCAATACAAAATCAGTAGCCTTACATACCTCGCTGTGCGACCTTGTTACTACCTCGAAGTAACCTCCACTTTCCCCAAATACATATCTACAATAGGGTAGGTAATAAAACTAGCATTAGCAGCTAATAAATATGTCTTGGAAGTCCAATCTCATAAAAAGTAACGCACGGGCAGCAAGCATGTAATTATCAACCCAAGAGTATTCTTTCAAACTTTCCACCTCTAATCGTATTTTCTAATACACGTTCTCATATACATGTCATGTTTAGTTTGTTGTATGCCACAATAGTCTTACAACAACCGACAAAGCACAATACTCAATTCTATGCAAGACACTAGTAGGCAATATAACATTACGTCCTTTCATTACATTTCGACGCCAACAATCCCAAACCTATTCCAACTATAACCAAACTGTTCCCACCATATTTACACACAAAATATTCCTAAAAGGGTGCAAAAGCAGTTCTAAAGTATATGGGGAATGTGAAATAGTAATCTCCAATTATCAGCCCACAGGTTCCTACTAAGAGCATAATTACGATATCATACAAGAACTCATTTTTGCAGAAGATAACAATGATGTAGCAACCTTGTTACATCATTAAAGAACTAAACCTCATTAAAAACAACAACCTTCCTTCATAATCAACCCAAACAAGAAGAGAAAAGTTTCTAAATAAATAAGAAAAGTGTACAACAATCTTTGGAACATATGTTGTCCAAAATTTTAGCACAAGTATAACCAGCCTGGTTCTCTTATTTTTCATGAAAAAACCATACTAAATACGCAAGTATCTTTACTTAATTTTACCTTCAAGCTGTAGGGCTTCTCAAAGAACCCTAGAAGTCTCTTGTGGCTACTTTATAAAGTCAAGAAAGAGTAGAGACAAATCCTTGAAAAGTCTGATATTTTTCCAATGTTAAATGACTTGAAGGAGCTGCTTGTACGCCCTTTAAAGGAAAACTTTGTCCGACTTTCTTTTACATTGTAAGCCTTATTTTATCAACTTACTAATGTACCATTTTGCCCCTTTCACTTGGTCCTTATTGGGTTCCAATTTGATAGGCCTTGGCTGCCCACTTTTCTCTTTTCCTTTCACTTGGTTTGGGCCCAAATTGTCAAGTGGGCTATGAGTGCACTTGGGCCCTTTTTCTATTCATCTTGGGTTGTAAATATTTTCCATTTACAATGCTAAAACACGGTCCAAAATTACACCCTTAATGCATACTTTATTCATTATCGAACTTGGACAGATTTACTATCGAGCCTCGTCTCCGTCTACCTAGCCTATTTAAGCTAAGCACGTAGGTGACTCACGTGCTAGCTTACTAAGTCCTACAAGCTTCTCATTTCTTTCACTCCGTTTCAGGCTACGATGTCAAAATTTTTACTAAAACCTTATATACACACACTCATCTTAAGCGTTAGACAT
>JAPFFP010033793.1:0-15464 GCA_026153255.1 Solanum medicagineum | reverse complement strand
AATGTCATCTTGTGTGTTTGTGTCGATAATAGTGCCTAATCGGCACTAGTCACGGTCCCGGGGTCGGGTCGTGACAGTTTTTCTTTATTTTTTTAATGTTATAATAAAACATAACAAAAATTATTCAAATTTAATTAAATTAAAAAAATTAAAGTAAGCTAAATTGATTTTAATAAATCACTTTGATCTTTAAAGGTTGATTATTTTGTGTAAATAAAATACAAGTATGTGTAGATTTTTTTAAAAAATTTTTAGAATATGTATTGTTGTAACTTTAGATTTTTTTTAGGAGTTTGTTTTTAAGATTTTCCCCCTTAATTTATTTTTTTTAAAAAAGTACCTTTTTCATGACCCTAATTATTATTTTTAGAAAAAAACTAAAGTAAAACTACTAATTTGTTTCTTTTTATTAGATTTTTCACATGTTTTGTCCATATCAAAATAATATCTTTCTTTATAACTCCAAAATAAATTTTAAAAATTTTAAAAAAATTATAAGATTTTTTTTTTGTAAAAAAAGAGAACGTTGTTAGTTTCAAGGTCTAAGTGAGACAAAAAACGTGAATCAAGGGCAAAAATATTTCGTTAAAGAAAAGGACATTTTTGGACGTAAAAGTGCATGACAAGGGCATTTTAGGCCTAATAGATGTATGAAGGGCACCTTTGTACAATTTTCAATACTTCAAGAATATTTTAGACCCTTATCTGTTTTATGTATATATATAAATAATATTTCTTATATTTTTGTCATAGTTTTTACCTTTTTACCTATTATTTCAAATTTGACTTAGAGAGTGTTTGGATGGCTTAAAAACTGGTTAAACCTACTTTTAAACTTCTTTTAGCTTTTGAAAGTGTTCAACAAACTGATTATATGTATAATTTAAAAAATATCTTAAATATTTCATGTGTTTTATCAAAATTATATATTTTAAGAATTAAAAATAATTTATAAATATAAATTAACTTATATAATCAATTTATATTGAAGTTGAATTAAATTAAATTAATTCTAATTTAATTTACTCTAGAAATAAAAGCTCAGAGTAATAACTAACATTTTATAACGTGTAACATTTTAAGGGTATTTCAGATATTTTGATTTAAAAAAGTGTATACTTATGTAGCAAACACATTAACAACTTTTTTTTTAATTTAAATAATTTTATCCAAACATGTAACTGCTTATTTTTTTAAATAAGTTCATCACTTTAAAAAATACTTTTGAAGTACTTTTTAAAAGCTATTTTTTTTTCAGCCAATCCAAACATGGTTTTGAATTTTGAATGGTCCAATAAAAATTGTATCCCATAGACATTAGTAATTCAAAACAAAGCTAAAAGCCAAATCAGATCAACACTAATCACTAAAAATGACAATAATGTTGAATACTTTTCTTTAGATATATAACTTAATTTTAGTTCTTCTGAATGTATATTCATGTAAATAATACTTGTTAGACTTGCTTTTAGCATGGTTTAGTATTTTGAAATCATATTCATTTTATTATGACTTATTTATTTGCAATATTTATTTATGAAATTTTGTTATTATTTTTTGTTAAATATTGTAGAGACATCAATCATATTATATTTTATGTTATTTTTTAAAGAAACATATTAGATAATTATATTTGGTAGGACTGGAAAAATATTTAAAGTAAAAGTTAATTATATGCTTATAGAGATAAGTGTGAAAAATACACATAAACTTTCTTTATTTTCTTTTAAGTTTTATACCTAAATTATTTGGAGTGTGAGTTTCACACCTACACTCTTATTTATTAGTTTGAAAAACACATTTCTTTCTTTTATTCCACTCTGACCATAGTGTGTGTACTGCACTCTCTCATTTATTTTTTAAAAAATGTCATATCATTCTCCATATGGATAAAACATTCCATCTTGACAATAGATAAATAATTTATAATATTAATTAAAGTTAAATATTAAAGTATTATTATTTTTTATAAAATTATAAAATAAAATGTAAAATATTTTTCTTAGTCCACTCCACTATTTCCTCTCCCATACCCCACCCCACCCCAAAACCAATCAACGTTTTACTCTTTTTTAAGCAAAAAATTGTAAAATTTTTAAAGAAATTCTTACTTCATCTCCCCTGTTAAAATAATAATTTAGATATTATTTTATTTTTTAGAAAAAAATTACCCTATGCTACCCTACCCCAACTAATCCTTTTGTTTTTTATTTTTTTCTCATTTTTAGAAAAATATTGTTTACTTACCGCAAGATTTTCTTTAAAATAATTTTTTTTTAGTTTTTGTTATATTTGGTACACAAGTAGAAAAAATATCTTTTTAAAAAACATGTGTACATATCTATACAAACAAATCAAAATAAATTAGGAGCGAGGGTTAGATGGGGGTAGAATAAAATTTTATTTATTTTAAAAAATATAAATAATATCTTTTCTTTAGGGAGGAGCAGATGAGGGGGTGGAGTTTGAATTTTTTAAAACTATTTTATAATAGAGATTTAAACAAAATAAAAGGCGGGAATAGTTTGGGGGGGAGGGGGGAAGTAGGTGATAAAATATTTTAAATTTTATTTTTTAAGAATTATTATTTAAAAAATAATATTTGTTTAAGAATATTAATACTTTAATATTTAACTTTTAACTAATATTATTAATAATTTTTTTTTATTTTTGTCAAGGTGGAATATTTTATCTATGTGGCATGCCATGTGACAAGGTTTTTTTTCTATAAAAGAAAGAGTGTATTACACACACCATTGAGGTGTGTTTTTCAAACTAATAAATGATAGTTTAGATATGAAACTCACACTTCCAATAGTTTAGGTATGAAACTTAAAAAAAGAAGAAGATAGTTTAGATGTGTTTTGAACACTTATTTCTAAGTTTTACATGAATACTTTGTTAGAAATATTTTAAAAAATTTGATAATCCGAGAATCCCTAAAAAATAAAATAAAAACTAAGGTTGAAAATTTTGAATTTTGTTAGTTTGGTTTAATTTATAGATTTAAAAATTTAACATATATAATTTGATTTGATATTTAAAAATTCAAACCAATCTTATACATGTACAACCCTAATTATACCAGTCACCCTCTGTAACACCCCGTAAAATTACCGAAATGCCACTAAAACGTAATCGTGCGCATAATGCGTTTTTCAAAGCTCCGATGAAATATTCGAGACCGAATTTGCCATCAGCGCGGAAAGTTGAGTGAGAAAATGGTCTCGACCCGATTTAAGTGCAACGGGGTCGAAAAATAGTTTTCGAAAGTGAGCACCAAAACAGTGTTGATCCACGCCCCTGGTACGACACGGAGGGGACGCGGACTAGCACTTAGTATTTTTTTTAATTTTTCGACGGGAATCTAAAATTTATGAAAATTCGCGAAATATACTGATCCGCGCCCCTGGCGCGTCGCGGACCTGTACAATTTTTCTGACTTTTTCTTTTAATTTTGGGAAGGGTATTTTGGGTATTTCTAACCTATTCCTATGTCCTAAAACGTGTTTAAAAGTTATTTTATACCAATAAAGGGTTTCTAAAACTCAATTTTCTTAAGTTTCTACGTGAGAGTTCCTAAGAGAGAAGGCAAGAAAGCTTGGAGGGTTGAGAATTCGGGTCCAATTCCTTGAAGAAGATTAGTACAATCTTCGTCCCAGGTATGTAAAGGCTACCCGGAACATGAGATTGTTCTCCTATGTACCCTAATGATTGAATTAGGTTGATAGTTGATAGGTGATGGGTTTATGTTACGATTTCTTGAATGCTATCTTAAAAACTATATTATTCTACATGTATTTTTGTAAGTAGATGACCATCATAACTTTAATTATGTATTTAACTGATTTATTGAGCTATTATGTATACTATGCATGTTTAATTGTGAAAGAATCCATGAACGAAGCTAGGGATTAATGTCTAGAGCCCGGATTTCTTATATATGTATGAATGATGTGGTTTGGATCTTGATTTAAGTGAATACTGATGATAATGTTGCTGAAATTGGTGGAGTATCCCTTAGAGTCTTTAAGAGGTCACACACGAGTTTTAAAGAATGATCATAATATTCCTGAGTTGAGAGATGATGATATGAAATGATGCCTTGTCCAAAAAGGACTAAACGATGAGAAAACTTTGATGTTGATGTTTATTAGCATATTGAATCTTGGGAGGAGTATTGAGCACCAAAAATAAGTAAGAATGAGTTCCACTCGCACTCATTAACTACGTGGCCAGCGTAGCAGATGATTAGACGGTGGGCAACGAATGTTTCCTTAGTCCCAAAAAAGGACTTGATGTTACTGTAAAATCCTTGATGTATGCCCTTTCACCCCGGCAAGGTACTGGGCGGATGCCGCAACGACAATATTTCTTTGTACCATCACCAGCTCATAGGTGATGGGTGTAAGTCTGAGAAACTCCCAAATAGGTCCTCTGATGATAGTACTCTGATGTTGATGTGATTGTATGAGTCTTGATTGATAGTGACATGATAGAGTTCTATTCCTTATCTTGAGTTGAAGTTGAGTGATTAATGAGCTGATGTCATGTCATATTGTAAAGCCTGTATTGTTTACTTTAGCCCATTTTACATATAGTACATTCCATGTATTAATGCCCTTTTGGCGCTGCATCGTTTTATAATGCAGATTCAGTAGACAGAGAACTTCAGCAGCCTAATCGTTGAGGTTCAGAGCTTCTTGATTTCAGATCGTGGTGAGTCCTTCCCTGCATTTGGAGGATAGTTATTTCTTTAGCTTTATTGAGTCATTTTACTTTAATTGTGGTAGCCACGGTCTGTCATCGTACCATCCTAGACAATAGTATAAAGGCTTCATAGATGTAGACGGATGAGGTTGCTGTTGGAGTTCCTTTCCCCCTATTGTTCTACTTTTAAACTAAGTTGGTTTCCTTTATCTTGTTTCTTATGATGAATGTTGATGATGAGTCTGACCCACTGATAGCTAGAATATTCTTTATTATCTTCCGCCAATGAATTGAATGAACAAATACGATGAGACTAGGTGGTTCGCTTGGGGGCTAGCAATAGTCTCCGAGTGCCAGTTACGCCTACGGTACCCTTTCGGGGCGTGATAAACTTGGTATCAGAACACAGAGTTCGAGTGTCCTAGGAAATCTATGAAGCCGTGTCTAGTAGAGTCTTGTTTATGGGTTTGTTGTGCACCACACTTCATAAGCATGAGGCTATAGGACATTAGGAAGTGTTACCCTTCTTCTATAATCTGAATTCATGCGATAGAGTTTAACTTTTTGGAAATCTCATTTTAACTCGTGCGTCATACGTTTATAAAAAATAACGCCAAAAAAAACAGACGCTGAGAGAGATGCCACAGCCCTAGCTGCTGAAAATGTCCAACCTGAGGTCCCAGTTCAAACAAAGGTAAAGAGACGGGGACGTCCTGCGAGGACTGCTGAGGTCCCACATGCGCCCCCTGCTTAGCCCAACCAACTCCCAGCACCGAGGCAGAGTTTAGGGTAGCCATCACCAAGCTGACTCAGGTGGTGGCCTCTCGGGGGAATATTCGGGGTCCATAAGCTCCCAGTTCTAGCTCACAGGAGCCGTCAGCTGCAACCCAACTCAGAGATTTCTTGAGGATGAACTCGCCTGTGTATACGGGGTTGAAAGTGGAGGAGGACCCGCAGAATTTCATTGTTGAGATGTATAAGGTCCTCAAAGCTATGCATGCTGATGAGATTGAGGGAGTAGAGCTTTCTTTCTACCAATTGAAGGACGTTGCTAATGTTTGGTACAACCAATGGGAGGAGAGTAGGAGTGAGAATGCAGAGCCTACAGCGTAGGAGGAGTTTGAAGCTGCTTTCCTTGAACATTTCTTTCCTCAAGAGGAGGCGAAGGTGGGTGAGCTCGTGAACTTGAAGCAAGAAGGAATGACAGTGAAGGAGTACAACCTTAAGTTTATTAATCTGTCCAGGTATGCTTCGAAGATGGTCCAAGGCATGAGGGCCAGGATGATGAAGTTTGTGTCTGGTTTGGGTAGGCATATGCAGAAAGAGTGCAAGGCAGCTTTGTTGATCCCCAACATGGACATCTCCAGGATAATGGTGTATGCCCAGCAGACATAGGAGAATAAGAGAAGAGATAGGGAGGAGCAGATGAACAGAAAGGCAAAATCAGCAAGACATGAGCCTAGCCAACAGAGGCAGAATAAGGGTAACAAGTCCTACTACCAGAAAAGATCATCTCATCATGCACCTTTTCCGCCCCGTTCATCCAAACAGGTATGATCAGAAGTCTCATGGATTCCTGAATTTCAAGGCTCAGGGTGCTCAATCTCAGGCTAGTGTGACTCAAGGCTAAAAAGGGAAAGCCACCCTATGGCAACTGTGGGAAGCTCCATCTGGGTAGGTGCTGTTTGGGCAGGAATGCTTGCTTTCTATGTGGGCAGATGGGTCACTTTCAACATGAGTGCCCGAAGAGGAGACGAGTCAAAAAAAGCAATAGAGCACAGTCCTCTGTAGCACCCCCAGCTGGAAGTCATCAGAGGGGTAATACTACTGGTACGGGAGGTGGAACAAACCGCCTTTATGTTATGGGTAATCGACAGGATCAGGACGCTACATCAGATATTGTTACGAATATGTTTCGAGTCTTTACCTTTGATTGTTATGCATTGCTTAATCCGGGTGCCACTTTATCTTTTGTGACTCCTTATGTGGCTGGTAAGTTTGGGATTCTTCTAGAGTGTTTGCTTGAACCTTTATCTATTTCCTCTCCTACTAGTGAGTCTATCTTAGTTTAGAGAGTTTATAGGAATTGTATAATTTCCATTTATCATAGAGACACCTTAGATGACTTGGTAGAATTGGAGATGGTTGATTTTGATGAGATACTTGGCATGGATTGGCTTCATGCCTGTTGTACTTCTGTTGACTGTAGAACTCGAATTGTTAAGTTCCAATTTCCTAAGGAGCCTGTACTAGAGTGGAAAGGGAGTTCTGGCTCACCTAAGGACAGGCTTATCTCTTATCTTAGAGCCAGAAAGTTGATCTCCAAAGGTTGTATTTATCACCTCGTGGGAGTTAAGTCTGATGATGTTGAATCTTCTACGCTTGAGTCAGTCCCGATTGTAAATGAGTTCCCTGAGATGTTTCCTAATGATCTACCTGGAGTCCCTCTTGATAGGGAGATTGACTTTGGGATTCATGTTCTTCCCGAGACCCAACCCATTTCAATTCCACCTTATAGAATGGCCCCCACAGAGTTGAAAGAATTGAAAGAACAACTGAAAGACTTGTTAGAGAAAGGTTTCATAAGGCCTAGTTTCCCTCCTTGGGGAGCTCCTATCGTATTCGTGCGTAAGAAAGATGGGTCTCTCAGAATGTGTATAGACTATCGGTAACTGAACAAGGTCACAATAAAGAATAAGTATCCCTTTCCCAAGATAGATGATCTATTTGACCAACTTCAGGGTGCTACTTGTTTCTCCAAGATAGACCTCAGATCGGGTTACCGTCAGTTGAAGGTGAGGGAAAGTGATATTCCAAAGACAACCTTTAGGACATGGTATGACCATTTTGAGTTCTTGGTCATGTCTTTGGGTGGATAAATGCACTTGCGGCTTTCATGGATTTGATGAACAGGGTATTCAGACTGTAACTTGATATGTTTGTGATCGTGTTTATTAATGATATTCTGGTGTACTCAAAAGAGGAAGAGGAGCATGCCAATCACCTTATAGTGGTTTTGCAAATGCTCAAAGACCATGAGTTGTATGCAAAGTTCTCCAAGTGTGAGTTTTGGATCAAGACTGTGGCCTTCCTAGGCCATGTTGTTTCGGGAGATGGTAATCGGGTGAATACTCAGAAAATTAAAGCGGTAAAGAACTATCCTAGACCAACTTCTCTGACGGAAATAAGAAGCTTCTTGGGTTTGGCAGGCTACTATCATAGATTTGTTGAGGGCTTCTCTTCTTTGTCAGCACTATTGACTAAGCTAACTCAGAAGAAGGCCAAGTTTTAGTGGTATGAGGAATGTGAACGGAGTTTCCAAGAGTTGAAGACTAGATTGACTACAACACCAGTTTTGACTTTGCCCAACGGTATGGGAGACTTCGTGATATCCTGTGATGCATCCAGAGTTGGACTGGGTTGTGTATTGATGCAGAGAGGGAAGGTGATAGCTTATGCTTCGAGATAACTTAAGATCCATGAGAAGAATTATCCGACTCATGATCTCGAGTTGGCAACGGTGGTATTCACACTTAAGATTTGGCGTCACTACTTGTATGAAGTGCATGTGGACGTGTTCACTGACCATAAGAGTTTGCAATACGTGTTCTGTTAGAAGGAGCTCAACTTGCGACAGAGGAGATTGTTGGAGTTGCTCAAGAATTATGATATGAGCATCCTCTACCACCCAGGTAAGGCTAACATTGTTGCTGATGCTCTTAGTAGATTGTCTATGGGTAGCACTGCCCATGTAGAGCAAAGGAAGAGAGAATTGGCTAAGGAAGTTCATAGATTGGCTCGACTGGGAGTGCAACTTGAAGAGAACAATGAAGCTGGGGTCAATGTTCAAGATGGTCCTACTTCATCCTTAGTGACAAAAGTGAAGGAAAAGCAAGATCAAGACCCTGTTTTGTCCCAATTAAAAGAAATAGTTCACAAGCAGAAGGTGATGGTTTTCTCCAAAGGGGGAGATAGGGTGTTGAGGTACCATAGTAGATTGTGTGTGCCCAATGTTGATGGTGTTCGAGAGAGGATCATGGCCAAAGCTCATAGCTCTAGATATTCCATCCATCCTAGTTCCACCAAGATGTACCATGACTTGAGAGAAGTCTATTCGTGGAATGGGATGAAGAAAGACATTGCAGAATTCGTCTCTAAATGTCCCAATTGTCAACAGGTTAAGGTTGAACATCAGAGACCATGTGGGTCATCTCAGAACTTTGAAATTCTCGAGTGGAAGTGGGAGATGATCAACATGGATTACATTACCCGCCTACCAAGAACATGAAAATAACATGATTTGATATGGGTAATTGTGGATAGAATGACTAAATCAGCCACTTCTTGACAGTGAAGATAACCAATACGGTTGAGGGTATGCCCAAGTATGTTCGAGAGATTGTGAGGTTGCATGAGGTTCCCTTATCCTTCATTTTGGACAGAGGAGCTCAATTACCTCTCCATTTTGGAGATCTTTTCAGAAGGGACTGGATACGAAAGTAAATCTGAGCACAACATTTCACCCTCAGATAAATGGACTATCTAGACTTTAGAGGATATATTGTGGGCATGTGTCATCAACTTCAAAGGAAATTAGGATGATCATCTGCAATTGATTGAATTTGCAAACAACAATAACTACCATGTCAGCATTCAGATGGTGCCTTATGAGGCATTATACAGGAGGAGATGTAGATCACTACTTGGCTAGTTTGAGGTTGGTGAAGCTGAGTTAATTAGACCTAATCTTATCCACCAGTCCATGGAGAAGGTGAAGGTCATCAGAGAAAGGTTGAAGACAGCACAGAGTCGCCAAAAGTCTTATACGGATGTGAGGAGAAAAGATTTGGATTTTGAGGTAGATGATTGGGCATACCTGAAGGTGTCACCAATGAAGGGTGTCATGATGTTTAGCAAGAAAGAAAAGTTGATTCCACGCTATATTGGATCGTACGAGATCGTGAGGAGGATTGGGAAGGTTGCTTATGAGCTAGACTTGCCTTCCAAGCTAGATGGAGTTCATCCGGTGTTTCATGTGTCAATGCTGAAGAATTGTTTGGGATATCCTGCTTTGGCAATTCCTATTGAGAGTATGGGAGTAAAGGATAGCTTGTCCTATGAGGAAATCCCAGTCCAAATCCTTGATCACCAAGTTCGTAAGCTTAGGAACAAAGAGATAACCTCCGTCAAGGTTCTTTGGAGGAATTCAATTTGTTGGAGAAGCTATGTGAGAGGCTGAGGAAGCGATGAAACTCAAATATCCGCACCTATTCATGCCGAATGATGATGATGTTGAAGGTAATGTCCCTATCCTTAATGCGATTGAAATTCCTTTCTTGAGTTGATATACTAATTCCACTGTTGAGTCTAAGATAGAGATGTAAAAGGTGATGAATAGTTGAGAGTCTAAGAGTTTCTGAGTGAGGAATGAGATGAGTTTTGAGGTTACTCGTGCTTTTATTCTAACTTTACTCTTCATTCGAGGACGAATGACCCTAAGGGGGAGATGATGAAATATCCTGTAAAATTACCGAAATGCCCCTAAAACGTAATCGTGCGCATAACGTGTATTTCAAAGCTCCGATGGAAAGTCCAAGAATGGAATTTCAATCAGCGCAAAAAATTGAGTGGAAAAATGGTCTTGACTCGATTTAAGAGCAACTGGGTCGAAAAATAATTTTTGAAAGTGAGCACCAAAAACAGTGTTGATCCGCGCCCTTGGTGCGACGCGGAGGGGGCACGGACTAGAACTTAGTATCTCTTTTTAATTTTTTGACGGGTATATGAAATTTATGAAAATTCGCAAAATGTACAGGTCCGCGCCAGGTATATAATTTTTTTTGACTTTTTTCTTTTAATTTCAGGAAGGGTGTTTTGGGTAATCTTAACCTATTCCTAAGTCCTAAAACGTGTTTAAAAGTCATTTTATACTGATTAAGGGTTTCTAAAACCCAATTTTCTTAAGTTTCTACAGTGAGAGTTCCTGAGAGAAAAGGCAAGAAAGCTTGAAGGGTTGAGAATTCGGGTCCAATTCCTTGAAGAAGATTAGTACAATCTTCGTCCCAGGTATGTAAAGGCTATCCAAAAAATGAGATTGTTCTCTCATGTTTCCCCATGACTGAATTAGGTTGATAGTTGATAGGCGATGGGTTTATGTTACAATTTCTTGAAAACTACTATTATTCTGCATGTATATTTGTAAGTAGATGACCATCATAACTTTAATTAAGTATTTAACTGATTTATTGAGTTATTGTGTATACTATGTATGTTAAATTGTTAAAGAATCCATGAATGGAGTTAGTGACTGATGTATATAGCCCGGATTTCATATGTATGCATGAATGATGTGGTCTCGGTCTTGATTTAAGTGAATACTGATGATAATGTTACTGAAATTAGTGGAGTGTGAATCCTTTAGAGTCTTCATAGGCCATACATGAGCTTTAAAAAATGATCATAATATTCATGAGTTGAGAGATGATGATATGAAATGATGCCTTGTCCAAAAAGGACTAAACGATGAGAAAACTTTGATGTTGATATTTATGAGCATGTTGAGTCCTGAGAAGATTATTGAGCACCGAAAATGAGTAAGAGTGAGTTCCACTCGCACTCATTAACTACGTGGCCAGCGTAGCAAGGGATTGGACCGTGAGCAATTAATGTTTTCTTAGTCCCAAAAGAGGACTTCATGTTATTATAAACCCCTTAATGTACGCCCTTTTACCTTGGCAAGGTACTGGGCAGATACTGCAATGACATCACTTTGTTTTACCATGATTGGCTCATAGGTGATGGGTGTAGGCCGGAGAAACTCCCAGATAGGTCCTCTAATGATAGTACTATGATGTTGATGTGATAGTATGAGTCTTGATTGATGGTTATGTGATAGAGTTCTATTCCTTATCTTGAGTTGAAGTTGAGTGATTGATGAGCTGATGTCATTTCATATTGTATAACCCATATTGTTTACTTTAGCTTGTTTTACATACAGTACATTCCATGTACTAACGCCCTTTTAACGCTACATCATTTTATGATGCAGATTCTGTAGAGACGACTTCAATAGCCTAATCGTTGAGGTTCAGAGCTTCTTGATTTCAGATCATGGTGAGTCATCCCCTGCATTCGGAGGATGGTTATTTCTTTAGCCTTATTGAGTCATTTTACGTTGATTGTGGTAGCCATGACCTGTCATGGTACCATCTTAGACAGTAATATAAAGGTTTCATAGACGTAGACGGATGAGGTTGTTGTTGGGGTTCCTTTCCCCCTATTGTTCTACTTTTAAACTATGTTGGTTTCCTTAATCTTGTTTCTTATGATGGATGTTAATGATGAGTCTGATAGCCCACTGATAGTTAGAATATTTTTTATTATCTTCCGCCAATGAATTGATTGAACGAATGCGATGAGACTAGGTGGTTCGCTTGAGGGCTAGCAGTAGTCTCCGAGTGCCAATTACGCCTAGGGTACCCTCATGGGGCGTGACATCCTCAACTCGCGGAATTAGTCAAATAAAATGCTTGTAAACCCTTTTAGACATTGAAATTAACTTTATAAATAAATTGATATTCGAAATTGATCACACTTTTTTGTTTCTCTGTTTCATTTTATTTGGTCCTTAAGTAAACAATATATATATTTTATTTTAGTTCTTCATATTAATAAATATTTTCTTATTTTTTTATATCATTCTCAATATTAAATAATTAATATTAAATAATAATAATGATATTTAAATTTTAAAATATCATTAATAAAATTAATTTAGTAAAAATATGTGTGATTAATTGTTTTTTTAAAATTTGTCAGATCAATATCAAATAATAAAATTGGAGAGTATTTAATTATAGAGAATTGTTATGAACCTTTATAAAACAATATAAAGAATAAAGTAGGGGAGAGGAGAGAATTTCTTATTGCTCTTGAATAATATTCGGATGTATATTACAATGAAGGAAACTCTTATATATATAGGGAAAAAACTGACTTGGTCTCCAAGTAAGAAACTGAATTGGTCTTCAAGTAGGGTTCCTAACTTTTGAAGGAATCTACATAATAGACATTCACCATAAATAGAATATGTTTATAACACTTCCCCTTGAATGTCTTTTTGTTAGATTCTGTGCCTCATTAAAACCTTACTAGATAAAATCCTATGGGAAAAAATTCTAATGAAGGAAAAAGAGTACACATATCTAATAATACGCATTTTGGATGTCTCATTAAAAACCTTACAAGGAAAACCCAATGGGACAAAACCTTGTGAGGAAAAAAGAGCACACCGCGTGTTGACTCCCCCTGATAAGAACATCAATCCAAAGACTTGAATCTTCATATCCTAATCTTGTGTACCATCTTCTTGAAGGTTGTAGTTGGTAGAGATTTGGCGAACAAATCAACCATATTATCACTTGAATGAATCCGTTGCACATTTATATCATCATTCTTTTGGAGCTCATATGTATAGAAAATGTTTTGGTGAAAATGTGCTTTGTTCTATTTCTTTTTATAAATCCTCCCTTTAGGATCAAGGAGTTTTGCAAGTTACTCACTTCAACTTCTTTAAGCATACAATATATTGCCTTTTGAAAACTCTTCAGGAGTTTCAATTCAAGTTATCAACTTGCGTAACAATATGAAAGATTCTTGATTTATTTAATCAATATGAGGATTATAAACAAGTTTTTTCAAGAACCTGTATATGTTTTATGCATTTCAAATCCTTCAAATACTTTCATATCAATTTTGTCCAGTGACGTTTACTAGTGTCTAGATTTCAAGTCAAATAAGCTTTAGCTTATCAAGATGCATCATTCCAATTGATAATTAGAGCATGCTTTAATATACCGTAGAGCTTAGATCCTTATGATCTTTTACAATATTGTGCTATATTGTATCAAAGATATCATTGACAAAATATCTCTTTTGTCGGTTTGCAATGGGACATACTTGTTGAGATCTCATCACTTCATTATTTTTAGGTATCTACCCCTCTCATGAGGTTTCATGAAGTGTTATGCCATAAGCTCTTCAAGAGCACTTTATTATGACCATTTTGAATCATTTGCTTCTTTTGAAGAATTATCTTATTTGGGATCATTTGCATGTTTCATGCATGTCATAGACTTTGTCCTTCAGGGACATTCAATAAGAGTATTTCAACTCTTAGTTTTTTGTTATCTCCCCTTTATGTTAGACAAACTAACATATATTTCAATCTATGTTGAAGAATCTATCTTTTATGCATCATGATATATTTATTAATCATATATTGCATATCAAAATTATTAGATGGAAATTATATGGTCCTTGACCATATACCAGTTCGAGGAGAAATTGATCATAATGTATTGGATTGATGCATATCTTTTTCTATATTTTGTCATATTTCAGACCATGAAACTTTGTTCTCATAAGCAATGATTGACCATTTACTAAGACATTTATTGTCAATCAGCTTGAATTTTTATGAAATTTTCAAGATGAATTGTCTTGATTACGTATTCTGAAAGTTGTGCTCGTAATTCAATTATCTTGCTTAAACAATTTTGCGAATTTCAAACTTCAGGTTGACAATAAATGTATATGTGATTGCATCAATTTCATATACCTCACGACGGTGAACGGACCCATATTTATTTTTCATACTTTTAGAATTTAGGAAATTCAGTCCCAATATTGGTTGATCCAATCAACTTATCATGAGAACAAGCAATTTTGAAGAATACTTCATTTCTTCAATATATGTCTAATGAGTAAACTTCAAGTTTACTATGACATGTGCCTTTTGCTATAGTAAATTAGAAATTTACTATTACATGAACAAATTTCAGATTTTTTTACTCGGGGAGTAAATTTTAACTTTATTTCTTCTCAACTACTCTACTTGTCGTAGAGGTGAGTCGTGATTCCTTCTAAATCTGTAAATACATCTAGCATTTGATTTGCAATTTTTGCATGTGAATAATCTCTTGTACTTCTTGCTCACAAATAGAAGCACATAGATCAAGATGAGATAATGAGGGATTTTTCCACAAATTTAGTTTTTGATATCATTATCTTCTCCCCCTTATTTTGAGAAAAGTTTCTCATCAAACTGACAATATGCAAATCGAGCAGTGAACATATCTCTAATTAATGGTCCAAGATATCGAATAATAGGGGGTGATTCAAACCCAACATATATTCCTAATCTTCTTTGGAATCCCATTTTTATGTGATGTAGTGGTACCACAACCACATATGCAACACATCCAAAAAATTTTAGATGGGAAATATTAGGTTCTTGACCCAAAACTAGTTGCAATGGAGAATGCTTATGATAATTCGATCTGAGACGAATGAGTGTTGCAACATGCAAAATTGTATGTCCCCATACAAAAGTGGGCGAAATCTAGTTTTCATAAGCAATGGTCTTGCTATCAATTGCAAGCGTTTAATTAATGACTCAGCAAGGCCGTTCTAAGTATGAACATGAGGAACATGATGTTCAACTCTTATCCCAATGGATAAACAATAGTCATTAAATACTTTGAAAACTCTGCAACATTATCAAGGTGGATGAATTTAATTTGATTATCAGAAAATTGTGCCCGTAATCGTATTATTTGTCAATAATTTTAGAAATACCAAATCACGAGATGACAATAGGCACACATGAGACCATCTAGATGAAACATCTATTAGGATCATTGTCACGACCCCACCCCGGGGCCGTGACTCGTGCCGATTAAGCACTAGCGCTA
>JAPFFP010033763.1:0-15467 GCA_026153255.1 Solanum medicagineum | reverse complement strand
GTGTTGTGGGAACCATGAGTAGCTAGCTTAATAACCTGGATTATTTGCACCTCTTGAGTTGGGTATTTGTATGTATTATCAATTTTTCTTCATTTGCTTGTTGTTTAATGGTGGCCAACATTAAAACTCGCCTAATGTCATGATCCCGACAAAGGTAGTGATGAATAGGAAAATGAAATGGGTGACAAAATTCTATTGATGTGTTCTCGTCTAATCAACCAAACTCGACCAAGGAGGGGTTGGCTGGGATAATAGATAACGGTTAGTTGGCACACTATGGTTGCTGACTAATACCATAGTGAAATTAGACCTTCATCTTTATCCAAAGGTTGAAAGATCCTAACTTACCATCCCGCATGCAATGTCCTAAGTTAGGTTGTGTTATCCGGGGTGTTTGAGTTAGTGAATCATGGGGAACACAATTTCCCAAGTTGCTCTCCAATTTGATTGTCTCTTCGCTTTGTTAGTATAGTTTTAGTTTCTTATAAATCATTTCAACCCTAGCCCCTTTATTGAGAATATAGTTAATTGATGCTCGAAATGATTGTTGGTGAATCAATGCAGCAAAACCCCATATTCCCTTGGGATTTGACCCTAACCTTTGGTTAGGTTTTATATTTGACAACGATCTCTTTATCCTCAAAGTGAGAGGCACTGTTTGAGCATGATCAACATCACTCCTCAAAACTCAAGCTTAGGGTCTAGTACTAACATATGGATCACACGCTTCCCTTATTATACCAACCCATAACTACCTTTACACTTCCCTCATATTATACTAACCCATAACTACTAGGTAAAAATTAGGAATATAGGCTTACTAAAATCTTATAGCTAATACTCAATCAGCACATCCCCTTCTTCACAACTCAAGTATCGTTCACCAATCCACTAAACTTCCTCATCTGGCAAAGCTCATAATGCTATGAATCTCATGGGGCTCTCACTTTAGAATCATAAGCCTAGTTTAGATCTATCACATTTAAAGCACTCTGTTTCCCCCTATTCAACATCTATACTTCACCCTCACTAATACAAATATCAAAATACATCAACATAGACCTCTTTCTAGTTTGAGTACGCTTTAACACATTCTAACAATAACTATTCCTTTATGCCTCATCATGAAAATCATAGGGTACTTACAACTCTTTCATCAAACTTATGGCAATCAACTCATCACCCTATTACTTACCGAATAGATACATAACTCTAACTACAAGCCTCAATCATTCATTACTCTTGCTACCTCATCTTTTCTTTTCTATCGTCATAATACTATCTCTCAGATGACAACTCTACTTATGGTTTACAATACCTGAAGCGCCCCAAAAATGCCCCAAAACGTCCCATAAATGTGCATCGAAAATGCCCATACTCGTAACTTCCATATATCTCAAAATACATGCGTGATATTGAAAATCCAACTTCGTATGCTTGATCAGGAGGCAAAATTGAGTGAAGAACGGGTATAACCCCAATTTTAGAGGACCCATAGCAAAATTTCATTTTCGCCAACTTTTCAATTTCTAGAGGACGACGCGGACCTTTCACGGAGGTGTGTTCGCCCTTATTTAATTTTCATTTCAGCCGTAAGTTATTGGCGTCTTGGCCTCATGCCCATTTATGTGTAAAAACACCTATATTTAGCCCTTTTTCAACTCTATGTCACTCAAAAACTCTCTCAATAGCCTCTCTAACAGTTAACCAAATATTCCATTCAAATTCAAGTGTCTCAAGCTCAATTTCAGATCTCAAGAGCTCAATTCAAGCTTCATGTTCTCCCAAAATCTGCATCAAGAAATCCCCAAATTTGAGGTACGTGGGTTTAAACCATTAAGTCCTTTCACCTATGGTGCCCAACCTTCTTTTTTATGAAACTTGCATGCTTTCAAGTTGTATTACTTATGGGTATTACGTATTGTGAATTATGATTACAAATTATGTTAGGATGTTATTAAATAATGATTGGAAAGATATGTCTACCTATTTCAAGCTTATACTACGAGATTGTTTATCTATTGTGACTATGCATGCTTTGAGCTATGAAACTATAATCTATTATGAGGTTTGATGAGAGATTTCAAGCTATCTTGAATGAGGGTTTTACTATGTGTTGGTGGGTTGATTTACATTGATTTTTCTCACATGATTTAACTCTTGAATTACATGATTTTGAACTAGCATTACACACCCGCCATGTGTTTGATAAAATGTCTTGACATGAATTCTTGAGTTATTGATGATCTATTGCATGGTTTACAAGACAAGTGACTCTATGATGATTAAGGGAATGTATATATATATTGAGTCCATGAAAAGTATCTATCATGTTGCAAGCTAACCACACCTTGTTGAGGGGGTGACATGCTTCAACCATTATGATGGGGGTCGGCATGCCCATCTACCTTGTTGACGGGTATGTACCTTGACCATTATGATGGGGAGTGATATGCCCATCTACCTTGTTGATGGGTATGTACCTCGACCACTATGATGGGGGTGATATGCCCTTCTACCTTGTTGAGGGGTATGTACCGTGACCACTATGATGGGGGGTGGCATGCCCATCTACCATATTGTGGGGTATGTACCTCAATCACCTTCCAAGGGGTGGCATGCCTTGTAGTTCAAGTAAAGCTTGCTTGGGCTATGTTGATATGGTCTCTTCCTACACATGTAAACTATATTTGTAAGTTATATGGTTTACAAGCATGTTTTATTTCAAACATTGATCAGGCATGCCATATTATTATTATACTTATCCATTGCTTATGATTATGCATTTTGACTATTAAGGCCATGTCTTCTTGCATTGCATTCTACATATTTAGTACATTCAAATGTACTAACACATACTCTATGCCTACGTGATGTTACTATGTAGGAATTGGAGCTCCTCACGATCATCCTCCACGTGGCTAGTTTGGCATCTTGAAGATAAGCTTTTAGTGAGTCCTCAAGTTTGGGGACACAAGCTATGCTACTCTTGCTTTTGTTATTTCTCTATGTTGCTCTTTTGGATACTATGAGGGAGAGCCCGGAAAGTCTCTTGTCCCTCACTCCAATCTATGTTTAGAGATGTTGTTGGAACAATTGATGTATCTATGCTTTGATTTTTGACTCTTTTATGTTTTATGATTATCCAAGACTTCCCTTAGTCCCATTTCCCTTCTTTATGTCTCTTGTTGTTGATGTTTTGCTTCCGCAACCAAGGATGTGTTATTGATATGCTAAGAGGCTTGTTTGGGGTTCCTTCGGGTTCCCTATTCGCCATGTCACGTCTAGGCCCTAGGCTTGGGTCGTGACAATACCCTAAGTCACTCACTTAGGTCGCAACATTAAACTCTCTAGAGACATAAGTTTCTCTTTCGTGGATAACATCAAAAGCAAGAAAAGGCTCGAATCATACCTGTCATAACATCTGGGGAAACAACTGGAGAACTTTCCTAATCTTGACGACCACCCATGACATACTGATGGTCTTTGGCCCTATTCAGGCCGGAAGTAGCATTTTTATGATCCTCCCTAACTAGTGGTACTGGTGTAGAAGCTTGGGCCTTTTTTTATGATCTTCCTTAACTGGTGGTGCTAGTGCAGAAGCTTGGGCCTTTTTGGCCCACTTTGGACATTTCCTCTAGAAGTGACCCTCTTGGCCAAACTTGTAAAATCCGGCACCCCCTTGACATTCTCCTAAGTGAAATTTTCCACACGTGCTGCAAGGTGGCTTGCCTTGGGAACCTCGAGCCACACTAGCCTGTGACTTATCCCTGAGCTCTAAAGTTATGAGACCCTACTTGAAAGTGACTCCTATTCCTATTCCTCCTCAGCCTCTTAAACTTGGGTGGGTTTATCCTTAAGAACTCATGGACTTTGGATGTATTCAGAGCATCCTGCTCCCTGTCTAGCAGCTAGTGCTATCATAGAGTGGGCCAAAGTCTGGATGGCCTGGCAAAGCTCAGCATTGTTGATAGCAGCTTGTGGTGGCTGCACAACAGGGACGGCTGGGCCTATGGGTTCATCATGATTCTGGGGCTCAGATTGGTCAACAACTTGTCTAACTGGACTCTCTTTCCCTTTATCAGCTCTTCTTGGAAGCATGATCATAATTCTGTAAACGCATAATGCATGAATTAGCAGAGGGTTTTCATAGAGTTTAACTTTATCGCACGAATAAGAATATGAAAGAAGTGTAACAATTCTAATGTCTTATAGCCTCCTACTTATAAAGTGTGGTGCACAACACACTAATAAACAAGACTCTAGTAGACACGACTTCATAGACTCTCTAGTACACTTGAACTTTGTGCTCTGATACCAAGTTTTTTAGACCCCGGGAGGGTACTCTAGACGTGGCCGGCACTCAAAGACTTTGGCTAGTCCCTAAGCAAATCACTTAGTCTCATCATGTTCATTCATTCAATAACTAATCAATCAGTAGAAGACTAGAGATAATAATGGGCAATCTAAGTCTAAAATATCATATCAAATAAATAGGCTAGTAGGAAAGAAACTAGCTCAAAAGAATCTCAAGCTAACAACTTGACTCTAGTCTATGGAGCCTCTATGACTATCAATTGGTGCCAATAACAGACCCATGGCTACCTCAACTCAAAAATAATGATAGTCTAAAATCTGACTCTAATAGCTAGATAAAAATAAGATAAGGATCCTGCAAATTAAGGGAGGCTCACTAACTCAGCTGACTGCAATAGATCCTCAAAGGTGTGCTGTTGATAATATCTAGTACCTGCCTCTGCATCATAAAATGATGCATTACAAATGGACGTTAGAACGTGGAATATACGAATATGTAAAATGGCTGAATAAAACAGATATAGGAAGAATAATGTAGAATAACATCAACTCATAAGATACTTAATCAGAATGTCAAATGTCTATCTAAAGCAAGAATAAAGAGTGGACAATGACCGATCTATACCAATCCATTGTCATCCAATCAAATCAACTTAGAGTACTATCAGTGTGGGACCTTCAGGAGTTTCTCTTATCTGACAACAATTACTTATGAGCTAGTGATCATACAACAATCCCGCTGTTGTTGCCATAATCGTTCTGTACTTGCCAGGTAAAGAACAACTTGGATCCATAAGGGATCCCGCCTCTAAAGTCCTCTATTGCTTTTAGGGACTTTAACTCAAGAGGGAACCTCCAATGAAGTGGTTCAATCCTCACCTATGCTTGGCGACATAGTTAGTGAGTGAGAGTTCGACTTACTCTTACTCATTTCGGTGCTTGATACTCCTCCCAAGACTCAATGCTCATAAGACCATCCATCCCATCATCCAATTAGTCTCATGGAGACTCTAGTCATCTCAATTAGTCTCATAGAGACTCTCATCATCTCATTAACTCAAACTCAATTGGGCCTTTCGGCCTATAATCTCAATATATCATCAACTCAATTCTCATTTAATAACTCAAGGACTCAAACCAATCGTTAAGAGGAAATCAATTTGACAAAATCTCTAGAATTCAATTATAGACACTCATAGGACCATCAAGCTCTATCAACTCATCATCATACTCATGTCACAATCACAATCAACATTCTCAAGTCAAGTCTCTAGACTCAATCCCTACGTTCATTCATGCAATCTTTTATAAAGTAACATATAAGGTTTAGGCAGTAGCTGATGAAAAGTATTTAATTCGTGAAATCAAGTTTATGATGATCATCAACATATGAAAATACATATAATGTACTTCCTCTGTCCCATATTAACTGAATTTGTGAGGTAATGCATACATATTAAGAAAAGCATTCAAAGACAAATTTTACACTATACTTTCCACTATTGCCTTTTGTGAAAACATAAATATATAGTGTAATTTATCTCTTAGAAAATATAAAATTTCAATAAATGAAGGGGCATATATGGAAAAAAATTTCAAACATTCTTTTTGAACTTTGAACAATTCAACTATTTTAAACATTGAAAAAAGTCTCAAAAGTTTAATTAATTTTAGACAGAGGGAGTATAATTTTCAAGAAAGCATTCAAGAAACATGCATGGAGACTCAATATACTCACAATCTTTCTATTACCATCAATGTGGGTATATGGAAGAACAATTCCATACTTTAGTTTAGCCTTACATAATGGGAAATTGAAGAACAATTGCAACTCAAAGGACCACAGTCGAATACTTGGAAACCCTAGCTTCTCTCCTCTTCCTCGCTCAAAGACTCCTTTTAGTTTTAGAGTAATATGACTTAAGAATAGGATTTGAAACTCCTTTTTAGGCCAAAACTGACTTATATTGGTCGTGGATTAAGTTTAGAAGGGGTGAGAAAATGTTTGGAATTCCCCTCAAAAGATTTAAAATTTTGAACTTCGCTGGAAAAGGTCGAGGGACTTGGTTGGCGAGGCGGACCTGTCTCATAACTATTCATTTTCTTTCAAAAAATTTTCAATCGATTTTCTAATCTCGTAGAAAATATTAGAACCATAGTTAAGTGTAAACTCGCGACAATTTCATGACACAGACATGTCGCTCACTCTTTCTGGAATTGCGTTTTCGCATCAGAAAATTATATTTTGATCCGATTGCTCTAAAAATCAACGAACATTCTCCCACATAATTTTTCATGCTAATTGCATTTCTAGCCTCAGATTTGACTTCGTAGTTTGGGAATAAACGCTATGTGAGAATCCCTCATCTAGGGGTATTTTTATAATTGTACCAGGTGTTATATATAGACCCTAGCCGATGCTTACTATGTCCAATGTAGATGTCATGCCCCGAGCCTATGCTCAAGACATGGTCGGTATGCGAAAACCATTGCTAGTACCCACAAAACCCTTGGCCTAGCTAACTTACTAAACTTAAGAATTTAATATACATGCAAAAGCTTTATATGGTGAATCTTTAAAGCATTCATGTAAACTACATGCAAACATCTAAATGAGTCTGAAATGTAAATGCTTGTAATAATGATAATAATAATATCTAAAACATTTGAATACAAAAGATTGGACTAACTCACTAATTTTGATCTATGAAGCCTTTTCTAACAGAAGTTAGGTGCTGCAATAAGACTCAAAGCTACCTGACTATCAAATACATACCCAGAACTAACTCACTAGAGCCCTCTGAATGCAAGGAGGTCTCGCCAATTGTTGATGAGAAAATGTCTTAATGTCTGCTATCATGGGTACCTGAAGCTACATCATAAAATGATGTAACGCCAAATCGCGTTAGTACATGGAATATACAATATGTAATAAAGCAGAATAAACTAACAATTGACCTGAATACTCATGCCAAACGAAATACTGAAAATAACTTGACTAATCGTATAACATGAATCTAATGTAAACGACTTATTGTCAAGAGGGTTCTTTAATAACGTGTTCAATGTTGAAGTACTAGATGAGCGGTATGATCATCAAGCCATAGAAGGCAAGACCATGGCTGATATTTAATATGTCTCATTAATGTAGAAACCTGCTAGGAGTGGAAACTTATGGCAGTTCCCCAAACATCCAGGTATAATCGAGATTGGACAAGCTTATTTACTGGAAAGATGTAATGTTTCTTGGATTTCTCTTTGGAGGCGAAATGAACAGGCTCCTAATGATCACAATGGAGATGAAGATGAACAGGATCATGATCAAAATGGAGGCATGGAGGGAGTATGAAAAGGACAACATAATTTTGATGAATAAAAGATTATTAGAAATGTATATATACACTTTGTTGTAGTATGATTTTTTAGAAAATGTGTTATATATCATCTGATCTGTTCACTTGTTGTTTAATAGTAACTAACCTCTCGTTGTAATAAAAAACCCCACAACCACCATATAATGGACCTTTTCTCATGTCCGAATGTTGAAATTCTAGATTCATCATTTTCTTAGTCCGAACATTATAGGAGACTAGTTATGAACCTTTACCTGCCAAAATGAGTGAGCTATCATAGCAAGACTTAATCCGTGTGAAGCATTCAAAGGTAACAAGTTCTTTCCAAACCCCTGGTTTGACCATTACCCATGTATCAAAACAAAGCATACTACACTGGTTATAGTTCAAGATGGTGATGGAATCATAAATCACCATCAAACCCAACACAAAAGTATAAACAAAGTGACAGTCTAGCCCTTCAATCTCCTCAAACATCTCACTCCCAAAGTCGAATAAAACAACAGTGTAATCACTTGTATGACAACGTCTCTTCACCAGCCAGTAATAAGCTCCATTCAAATAAGTAGTACCAAATTTGTGTTTCACCATTGTATTGAAGGGGATTGGTTCTTCAGGTTTAAAAATTCTCCTTGAGTCCCGAGAATAGGAATAGACTGCTGCAACATATTCACGCAATAACTGAAATGAAAATAAACAACTTTATAGTCATTAGACAAGGGGTCCAATCCGAACCCGAAGACGTGGGAATCATGGATTATGGGTGCAGGAGAGGGACATGGAGGGATCTCACCCCCTAGTAGCAGGATTCCATAATGCACATGGAACTGCAATGTTTATTTTTCCATACATTAAAAACAAGCCGTCAACATAACCTATGAGTTTTGTCATACCTATGAATGTTTATGATTTTTCTTCGGAAATCAAAGTTATTGATCGGGTACCAACAATATAAGTGAGAAGTTGTGCGCACCTACGCATCATCAAGTGTTGTTGAACAAATTCAGGAGTTTTTATAAGAGTATACTAATTCTTACAGACACATTTGAATCGCAAAAATGACTTTACTGGACACCTCAGTAGAATTTCCTTCACTATATCTTCAGGTAAATAAACCACACAATCATCCATTTTTAGGTTTCAACAGAATCAATTTTTCTTCTTCTTGAAATATACGTGGAAGAAATTCCCTCATTACTATCCTTCATTTTTGTTATCATAATTCATTTTACCACCATTAAATTTTATTCTAATTTAGTCATACAAATTTAAAATACTTTGACTACTTTCTAATATTAAATTCTGTTCTAATTTAGTTATGTAAATCCAAAATACTATACTTTCTCATATTAAATATTAGAGGAAATACATAAAAAAAAACCCAAAGTTGGCAGAGAACTTACTTTAGCACCTACTACGAGGCGTTCATATACCCCCTTAACAATTCACAAGTGAATTTATTTTCACCCAAAAATCTGACATGGCAAAAAAAATAAAGGCTCGTTTTATATTAATTCTTAGAAAAAAAATCCTATTTATATGTAAATAAAATAAAAAACCCACCCAACCCCCAACCCCAAAATTGAAGTTAATTTTCTTCAACAATGAAAATTTTTGATTTATTTTCTTTCCTTATTTCTTCTTCCATGGATACACCACTCTGCACCTCCATTAATGTCTTCTTACTTTTTGATTATCCTAAATCTTCACTAATAATCTCTTTATATTTTCAACCTTAATTTCTTCCAACACTATTTTATCAATTTCTTTTAATCATTGATTTTGCCCAATTTTCATCATTGATTTTACTCTCTTTAGTTTATTTAAAAAGAAATTGGAGAAGAAGATTAATATACAAAAAAAGATAACAAAAATCGCACTAGAACTTTGATGTTTTATAATTGTTGGGAAAAAAGATTTTTCAATAATAAACAAAATAAAAACTAAAAAATCAATTTAAATATATTTTTATATGGCGCGAATGTGGTGCTGACATGGTGCTGACGAGATGCTGACCTAGTGCTGACGAGATGCTGACCTAGTGCTGACGAGGTGCATGTGCAGTGTACTCTCCATTGTGAGACTAGTGTTGCAGTGGTTGGGTGGAATTAAATTCATTTGTGAATTGTTAAAGGGAGTATATGAACACCTGTATAGTTTAAGTGCTAAAGTAATTTTTGCTACTAAGGTTTGGAGGGGAGGGGGGGTTATGTCTTTTCCCTAAATTTTATTCTAGTTTAGTAATGTAAATTCAAAATACTTTGACCATATTTCTCATCTTAAATATTATTCTAACTTATTCATGAAAATTTAAAATACTTTGACTACATTTCTCATATTAAATTTTATTCTGCATTTAGTTAAGCAAATTCAAAAAACTTTGACTACATTTATCATATTAAATATTATTCTGTATTTAGTCAAGCAAATTCAAAATACTTTGACTATATCTCTCATATTAAATTTTATTCTGCATTTAGTCATGCAAAATATTTTGAATACATTTTTCATATAAATTTTTTCTACATTTAGTCATCCAAATTTAAATTCTTTGAGTACATTTCTCATATTAAATTTTATTCAGCAATTAGTCGATTTGGTTCGATTTTCTGATTTATTTAATTGGGTTGGTTCGATTTTTTGATTTGGATCAATTTATATCCAAACTATGAATACCCCTAAACATGGCCAATAAATTAACGAAGAATATTTCGGTACCGATTTCAATATTTACGATATTTTAAATTCTTTTTTATTTTTTAAATAAGAAATATACATACTCTAAATTACAAAATTGAACGCCTCTTTCCCCAAAAGGACAACATTGTACTTCAAAAAAGTTCTCAAGTATTAAATTCGAATATAATCGATACATAAATCTGCTCAAAGCAATTGAAAGTAGCTTCTGGGGTTCATCTTTTGGTTTGTTTTGTTCTGCAAGTCGAAGAACAGTGATATTTAGCTTGATTCGACAGATTCGCCGCCTGAGAGAAATGTCGGATTATTTACCTCCATAATTGGTGGTTATCATTCTATCAAGAATGCCAATCAAATCAATCACTTGATGCACAACTGTTTATAAGTCATGGTATGTTCTCATTTCTAGCCCCGACTAGCACCGTTAAACTACATTTCTTGCACCAAATGAGCCTTAGTGTGTTCTATTCTTAGCACCTTGTAGTCATTTGTAATAGTATCAAACCAAATCCCATGACTTACATTTGTGAAAATTGTAAGTCATGGGATTTGGGTTTGATTCTGTTACAAATGACTACAAGGTGCTAAGAATAGCACACACTAAGGCTCATTTGGTGCAAAAAGTGTAGTTTAACGATGCTAATCAGGGCTAGGAATGAGAAAATACCATGATTTACAAACAGTTGTGCATCGAAGTATTGATTGGATCAATAGTCTTGATAGGATGTTAACCACCAATTCTGGAGGCAAATAATCTGACATTTTCCTCCGGGGGTCGATCTATCGAAGCGAGCTGAGCATCACTGTTCTTCGACCTTGAGAGCAAGACAAACCTAAATATGAACCCTAAAAGTTGCTTCTGATTACTTTGGGCAGATTTATGCATCGATTATATTTCCAGTTAATAGTTAAAAACTTTTTTGAAGTACAATGGGGTCCTTTTGGGGAAAAAGCGTTCAATTTTGTAATTTAGAGGATGCATATTTCTTATTTAAAAATAAAAATGGATCTAAAATATTATAAATATTGAAACTGATACCAAAATATTCTTCGTTAATTTATTGGCCATGTTTAGGGGTATTCACAGTTTGGATATAAATTGATGCATAACAAAAAATTGAATGACAACGATTAAATAAATCAAACCTCTTTTTTCCATTGTTTTTCAGCAATGAATAGACTATGATCTTTCTCCCAATAGATCAGACTAGAGATACATTCCATGAAGATCTTCGGCACTCCAGGGTTCTCCTCATATATCAGACTAGAGATATGCTTCACACCACCCCTACAAGCAAGCCTGCGAATGGCTGGCTTAATGATGCCCCAGATATTGTCTCTTAGTACCTTCCTGTGCTGCTTAGCTCCTCCCTTTGCATCCCCTTCCATGACCAGGCATTTTCAAAGAATAATTAAAGAAGAAGAAGTTTCAAGGTTCTTAATTGGGTGGAATGAGCTCTCTTAGTTGAGATTCTTGTGCAATTTGGTGGGTATTTATATTTGGTGGGCGGTTTAAAATGTAAAGGAACATAAATCTTAGCCGCTAATTATTTGGACATCAACGGATGATAGTGTCAGTCCACGTGAGAGGTGGAAACTTAATATGAACCACTAATTATTTGGACATCAATGGATGGTAGTGTTAATCCATGTGAGAGGCGAAAACTTAATCTGAACCGTTCATTGGAAGTTCTAGGGATGTTAATTGATCTAGTAAATAAGTGTAGATTTCTACAATTAGCAATTTACCTTTTATATTTTGGTAGTCAAATTAATTTATTTCTCATAATCTTTTTTTATATATTTTAAATTTTACTCTTTGTTTGAAAACAATAAATTATTTTCCTTTTTAGTCTATCTAAAATAGAATGACCTATTTTGTTTTTTGACAACACTTTAATTTCAACTTGCACATGCTATGTTTGAGTCCACAAGATTAAAGGATATTTTAGTACATTTGACACAATTTTAATTTAGACCACATGATTGAAAACTTCTTTATTTTCTTAAACTTCATGCCAAGTCAAACTAGATTATTCTTTTTTAAACAGAGAGAATATTATTTATTTAAATTTTGAAAAGAAATCTCTATTTAAAATCAATAAAAGATAATATGAACACATGCTATTGTGTATTATTGAAAAAGTCACAACCACAAAAAAATCACAATCCATACAAAAAATTAGTATCTCTCTCATAAAAGTTGCAAAAAGTCACCCCATTCGAACAATATACATTTATGGTGAAAAGTACTCTTCAAACTATATCTTTTTTCCTTACGTCAAAACACTTCATTTACACCTTATAAAATTCACATAACTCCTCTCACCTCAATTCATTCAAGAATCAAAAACTGTTCTCTGTACGTCAATTCATTAGGCGTCTACTCAATCGTAAGTCCCAACCATTTTCTTAAATTCTCATTATTAACTATCTCTATTACATTTTTGTCTGGTTCACTGCTAGTTTTTCTCTATTCATTTTTCGGCAGTTTTTGATGACTTTTTTTGTCCTGTAATAGTTAAACATATTGTGCATACAATGGGACAGATATTTTTGGGTGATTATGATGAATTTCCAGAAGAGGATTTTGTCCTTTGTAAAGTGTGCAAAACCTGAATTGGATTAGTCCAGGACTTCTTTGATGGCGTATGGATTCCTACTCTCTCTACATCTTTATTTCATTTAGATTATTTCGTTGTTCAATAGAATCGTTGTAAATTGTAATTGTTATGCATACATGTAGATGACATTGCTTGCAGTTTGTGTCATGAAATTGAGTATTCTTGCACAAAAATATAGCTAATTTTTGCCTTGTAAGTTTGCAGATTGCAATCCCTTCCACCAATCGGACCGAGCATATTAGAGAAGGAAGATTCTTGATGAGTGATGAGTTTCTTGCCATTAGGCAAAATGCAATTCCTGTGTACTTATGTACAATATGATTTATATGGTATTAATATGAATTTGCTTGATGTGTGTGGCAGGAAGGTACTTGTTTTTCTCGGATAATGAGCCGATGATTATTAATGAAGATGAAGAAGATGATGAATAGGATCATGATCACGATGGAGGCGTTAATGAACATGATAATGATCAAGATTAAAGCGTCAATGAACTAAATGAAGATACTGATCAACTTGTTGATCATATAATATAGATAATATTTGATCTTAATCCAGATATATGAACTATCTAGAGATGAAAATGCAGACATTTTTCTTGATAAATTGACTTCCAAATTATGTGCTTGATTATCCTACAGTGAAAAGCTGTCGTTATAGTACTATAAAATATAAAATATTCAATTCTAGTTTTGTTCCTAGTTGTGCTCGGTCTTAGTATACTAATCTTCAATAACTTTAGTGTCTAATTTTATACATATCTAGACACTACACTGTGCACTGAATTCAAAATCTATGGTTTCTCCAGATTGCAGTCCCCAAACTATCCAAATTGCAGTCTCCAAACTACTCAGAAACTATAATGTAGACTTCTAATCACAAATTTGCAAATTGAGACCATACAAATATGTGACATGACATATAAGGTCTTAATATATAAGAGTATTTTGTTACTGGAACAAGCTTATTTACTATAATGATGAAACATTGAGCAAAACGAGGAACGTGCGGAAGGTGCTTGAGCAAAATGAGGAACACGCAGGAGGTGCTAATCAGTGAGGAGGACTATTGAAGCATTGTACGAATTCTATCAATGTATATTTCTTTTCATTCATCACTCCTTTACACCCAAATCTAAATGTTATTTAGTCCAAGGTTCCTTTATCTTTTCATTCATCACTCCTTCATACTCAAACATAAATATTAATTAATCCATGGCTCCATTATCTGTTCCGGTAAGATATACGTGAGTATATCACTTCCACTATGACGTCAGAAAAAGTTGGCAAGAGAAAACACCTTCCCATCTCATCTAAAAAAGCTACTGGGCGGTCATCAACCAAAGCACATTCTAAAGATAAGACATCACTTATCCCTTCAGATGTAGTTGTAGGTGTGGATGAAGACACCAGCTCAACGGAAGGTGAACCAAATCGAGATGAACATTTGAATCGCAAAAGGAATAAGGTAAAAGACCAGATGCCAAGTCTGACCTGGACACGATCAACATAGATAGCGAAACATTTTTCGCCGATTCTCCTAGCTCTGTCATGCCATTGCCTGAACTTGCAGAACAAGTACAATCATTTTCTTGCTAAACTCCTTTATTTATTTATTTATTCATCCCTTTGTTAACCCTTTCTACTTTTTTTTTTTGAAGTTGGGAATCAAAGCTGCGTCCATCGACACGCTTAATGGCATCCTAGATGAAGGTGGTATTACTAGCCAAGCTGTCCTGATATATCTGCCCATCCTCCTTCAAAATCTTTGGAGAATGAAGTAGAACTCGCTATTCCTAATTTTGAACCACAAGAGATGATATCTTCCTTCAAGATGCATTATGTTTCCAAGATGTGGGGTGCCTTGTGCGAGTGGGTGATAAAATTCTTCCTTGATTCCCAGATAACTTTGCAAAGATAAAAGATGGTGTCAACCTGATTTTAGAAGAGGTCAAAGAGACTAATGTTGTCAATACGCCTGCTTTGGAGGATTCTGTTAAGGCTTTCTTCTAGACATATGAGGAGTATAGTGCCATGAAGTTATCTTCATCTCAAAAAATGACTAAAGAATGTCACTTAAAAACAAGTTACTTTTTGATGCACAACATTGCCTAATCAAGGGAAAGGAGGAAAGCACTAAAGCCAATGGGCGCATGGAGGATCTTCAGGCAACTCTTGCAAAAATCGATGAAGAGTTGAAGATCTTGACCGCAAAGAAGAAAAAGACCATTGCAAATATGGAGGAACAAAATGAACAACTATCTAAACATCAGGAGGAGATTATCACTTTTGAAGGTGAAATTCGTTCCATTGAGGAGAGACCTCCATTGTCGGAAGATGAAGTAGAAAAGTTATCCAAACTGAAGGAAGCAGTCGAGACGAGTTGCCAACAAATTCTAGAATTCAATCCCGTTCCATAGTTTAACTTCTTGCTTAGGATTTACTTATTTCTTTTAGAATTTGCTTATGTTGATGTA